>JACCIC010000196.1:407500-412500 GCA_018907035.1 Sycobia sp. Sy_11 | reverse complement strand
GTCGCCACGTGACCCATTAACAGAGTCGTTCGAGGAATCTTTGTTCAACGCCTCCCCCCCCCTCCCTCCAACCACCACATGTACGTGTATACAAGCTCGTATTCTAATTAATCTCAATCCGGGGACTTTCGTCGGGCGCGGCAGAACTTTCCTATTATAACTAGCGGGGTTTTTTTCCGTCTTCCCGAACATTGGAGCTCTTGGTATCGCTCTCTCTCTCTCTCTCTCTCTCTCTCTCTCTCTCTCTCTCTCTCTCTCGCTATTTCTCTTTATCGTCTCTATTCTAAACCTCAACGACGCGTTGCGTTTCGGGTGAAACTTTCCGTATCGGAGTAGCTTAGATACGGGGAAGCTCGGTCGGCGATGACGGCGCGGCGGCTTCGTGGAAGGCTCGATCCCTCGCGAATCAATTATTATCCATAGACGCGTGTATTAAATACGCGTGCTCGAAGATTTATATGCGTATATTAATGGGGGATGCGGTGGTGGATATCGTTCGAGAAGAGCGCGGGGAAAATTTATTCCGGGAGACGCACTTGCAATAGCGACCAAAGCTGTATATATAAATGTATGGTGTACATATATATATATATATATATATATATATATATACACGACGAAAACTCGCGGTTTATCGCGGATTATTCCGCGCGACATTAATAAACTATCGCCCGTGGCAGGAAGCGATCCACATAATATCGAATCGATCACTTCTCTAGGTATTTCTTCACCTATAATAGCTCAAGCTTATGGGCGTGTGCACCTTTCGTCAATATCCGCCCTCCCCCTCGCGATACCTACGCGTCGTCGGCTCGAATTCGATGCAGATGCGTGCGCGCGCGCGCGCGCGTGTGTGTGTTTTTTTTTTATTTTTGGGGCCACCTATATTCGGGAGCGGGACGTCATCCGTCGCCTCGGGGATTCGTGGATCGTCGTTTATATAGCGGGAATATCATAAGTCTGACCTATTTTTGCACAATAATATATATATATATATATATAGGTATCTATGAAAATTGGAAAATGCCTCCAATATCATATAAAATTATAATATTTCGTCTATTATATTCTTGGCAGAGAAACAAGGTCTTACTTTTCTTTGTTGCACACATGTATTATATATATAATCATATAACCTTGACAGTAGTATTCTTATATAGGTTTCGCTAATAGCGATAATTAATATAATAAGTGTTTATAGAATAGAGCTTTGATTCCGGATGCGGTTATTTTGAGTCGGATAGAGAAATAATACGTATAGCTCGTGACCGGCTATATCCATTTGACGAGAAAGTCTCGCAATTTACCCAACTATATAAAATTTAATACGTAGTGTTAGCGACAACGTCAGAATTTACGATTGTTTACATTGGACCGCGAACTTCTAAAATGCCTCTTCGATTCTATCAAGAATTTTATGTAATTCTCGATTTTATTTCAAGCTGTGTACAACATGCTCGAGTTTAGATTGCTATTTAATCGTGTAATATATGAATATATGGAATATTCGTTAGTTCCGAGTATAAAAACCATCTATATGATTATTATACTTATACCTACACATACTCATCCACCCGCCTGCCGCCATCTCCCTCCACACATATATACACATACACAGATATAATTTCGAACGATCAGCTATTGATCGAGAATACATACACGTCTACGGTAAATTAGTACCAACAGGAAGAAAAACAATAAGAGCAGAAAAATCGCAGTCTCTTGCGCGAACGATGAAGAATATGTGTGCGTGCGCGCGCGCGCGTGCGTGCGTGTGTGTGTGTGTGTGTATCATATCGGTCGAGGTAATTATAGCACATCGCACATAAGTTGAAATTCCGCTATTTATAAGTTCCGTGAACAATAAGTTGACAACTGTCAACAGACTTTGTGTGTATATATTTTCTTGATCTATATGGGTTGTATTCTTTATTTTTCCTTCTGAAGGTAGCTTGCATGAAATTATAACTTTTTGTATAGAACTCGGTTGAATTATATAGCCAATAAACAATTGAAATATTTTATTCACTTCTTTTAATGATGGATAATTAATTTTGATTACGTCAAAGTAATACAAGTGTATATGTAAAAGAAATATAAACATTGGAGTCTACAACAATAATTTTGATTAACAGCGAAAATTGATGAATCTAGAAAAATAAAGGGAAGTGCGATGATAATAAACGAAACATTTCACGCTTAGCCATGGTTTCACGATGATCTACTAAATAAAATACAGACAGCTGTTTCAGCGGTCAAGCCATTGTCAAAGTATATAGAATACATCTACTAATCTTGCACGCGCGCGTATTCTATCCTATGTCCCTATACTACCTTGACAAATGACTTGATAGCCGATTATTTTTAATATATCGATTGAATTTTTTTTTATTCAGCACTTATATATATATATATATATATATATATATATATATATATATATTTCTAAATAACATTGAACATTTAAATATATTATACGGTCATTCAATAATTTTGGCGATTATGAATGATTATACTATAGTTGCTTCTAAACTTTGTAGTAGTAAGTATCATTTATGGAAAAAATTACAGTGCTTTACGCATTTTTTGTAATATTTGCATAAATGTTATATATATATATATATATATATATATATATATATATATATATATATATACTAAACGGTATGCTATTTAAAAACATAACAGGTTACATAGGAGTTCTCCACGGAGGAAGGTAATTATAGCCCTGTCAATATATATATATATATATACATATATATTGGAAAAAGGACACGAGCAAGGTAAAAGCTCCGGACGTATAGACATCGCGACGTTGAAAGAACGACGAGGGTAAAAAAAGAAGAAAGAAGGGAACGTCAGCCCGTTTACGTACACAAACGTGCACACACGCCGTGTGCGTGTGTACGCGTATATACAGGTATACACGCTGGAGGCTATCGCAAAAAGTTTCCGGGCTCCGCGAGTACCGAGCGCGTACCTCCCATATAAATAGCTCGAAGGCATCGTTTCGCCCCGCGCGCGGAGGATTGACCGCGCGCGCTTATCCGCTCCTGAAATAGCCCGGCGCGCATACACACACATATATATATATATATAGTTACACTAAGGTGAGGCGGATGAGCGGCGGACGCAGGCCTGACGTATACATAGGTGTGCGCAATATACATCCCTTCGCCTCCCTTATTATTTTTTTTGTACACACACACACATATATATATATATATATATATATATATATATATATATATATATATTTCTCTCGAGACCGACTGTACTATATTGGGATTACGAGCGGGGTGGTGGGTGTAGGATGGACTGAAGAAAGCCGTCAGAGACATATATATTATATAGATATGGGAAACTCGTGTGATAATTCTAATGATATTATATATGTGAGGGTAGTTAATAAACTTTACCTACCTCCCCATAAATATGGATTGCATTATGTTAAAATTTGCACGAATGAAAATTTTTCGTTTGTCTATTTGTCTATAATAATTTTTATTTGAAATTGAAAAAATAACAATGCTTTTAGCAATGCGTATAATATATGAATCTGACGCATGTGGGGATTGGATAAAGCCAAATTAAGAAAAACAATTTTTCTCACCTTCCGTCTAATAATATAACATTATATATATATATATATATATATATATATATATATATATATATATTAACTTTCATAACATATATTGTTTCAGCTTTGTGCCGTGCATTATTATTTCCAAGTTTTCCTTTATTTCATCGAACGTGCTTTTTGTTATTTTGGAAAATTTCGCGATAAACTTTAAGCGCAATATAAGTTATATATATATATATATATATATATATATATATATATATATATATATTCCATACCTGGTTATACAAGAAAGTTTATGCTACTTGAGAAGTTGAGTCGGTCATGTATATAACGGGCTTTGCGATATTACAACGTGGCACGATTTCACCCCGCCCCCCTAAAAAAGACAAGTAAAAACGTTGCTTCCACTGTTAAACAATATGCGGTTTATCCTTAATTTGACAATTTTCAAAGCGATAGCGGTGCGTTACATACAGTTACGTAATTAATATTTTTTCCGCAGTTTTTTTTTTTTTTTTTTTTTGAAATTCGCATTAACTTATATAAAACGGATTATTTTTATTGAGTGATTATTTAGTGTTTGTTGCGTAACATTCAATTACATTTTTCTTATATTCATGTATTATAATTTATTCATTTATTTATTTTACTCGAGAAATTTTATTTATTATAATATTGAAAATTCATGCGTTCTTTGACTTTTAACATAAATAATTATAGATTAAAAAATAAAAATAATTTCGTTCAAAATGTTTCTTATAATACAGATACATTTTGATTAAAAATTATACGGCAATTTTTCAGTTATATAATTTACGATAAATCAAAAAAAAATCCAATTAATTTCATCAGTTATTTTTATTATACATTTTAGTTGACGGAAACCTTATTATTCTGTAAATTTTGAAAAAATTGATCCTGATAATTTTTGCCGTCATCGGCAAGCCTTCAGAAGTAAGGCTTTAATTTTTATTATATATTATAATATCCGTGCAGGCTATTTAATTAAAGTCATTCGAATATAGATTTTTTTTCAATAACACACGCCAGTTATAAAATTTATTTTATAATGCATTTTCTGACTTATATCGGTTGCATGCGATTTTGCTTTAAATAACGTGTAATCCCGCGTGCACAGGTTGAACGACGAGCTTACGGCCCCCTTACGCGCCTTTAACGCGGATCAACTGTTATTCGGACGTTAGTCGTATTGTCCAAGTGGGGCAAAATCATGTCCTATCAGAACACATTGAATCATTAAATAAACAAATACGTCGGGGTTGGACGATTGTTTGTCCGAAATATCAGCTGGACTAGTGTGCAATGAGAGCGAGACTCTCGTTGCCGAGTAAATAATTTTTTTTAGAGCGCAGTTTCTGCCAGCCTCGATTTCTATGAGAGATCCCGGAAG
>JACCIC010000196.1:325000-402500 GCA_018907035.1 Sycobia sp. Sy_11 | reverse complement strand
CGAGCTTTTTCGCTCGTATATAATCGTCCCTAATAGATATGGATCGCCTCGAAAGCTCCCGGAATATACATTATTCGACGTCGTCGTCATCGGCGAAAGCGATGCTAAAAAAGCTCCTCCTGTTTATTCTATAATATAATATCGATATGTCGATGCTGCGACTAATATATATATATATATATATATATATATATATATATATACGCGCGTACACACCATATAGTGACGACGTCGGGCAGCGCGTACGTGTGTTACAATAAACAAAGGCAAAGGCTATATATATATATGGAGCGGGAAAAGGGACCGTTGAACGGCGGACTCAAAAGATAGAAAGAAAGTATAAGGATCCCTCGGCGTATATCGTTGAAGGCACGCGTCGCGTCGGCGAGCCGATGACGTCAGGCGCTCGAGCAACGCGACGGTATAATTATTATTATTACACAATCGTCAAAGGTTTATGCGCCGGGGCATATAATACATATTACGGTGGTACGATATCGCGCACGGACGTCCGCTATTGTGCATGCGTATATGCAGATGGTATCTATATATATATATATATATATATATATATATATATATATATATATATATATATATATATTTCGTTCAGTTCTGTTTCTCTGTCTCGTCACATCGCGTCGCCTTCGACGCGACGCGCCTGACGTCCGCACAATTCCTGCCTCTTGATCTTTTATGCTGCGAGATGCTTCTTCTCCTTATCGCCGGAATAATAATAATAATAATAATAATAATAATAATAATAATAATAATAATAATAACGACAACCAGAAAAGGTCAAGCCCCGCGCGCGCCGACGCCGACGGGAGGGGGGAAGAGTAGGGGATGCCGGCGCGCGAATTTTAGCCGGATCGGTATCGCACGGTTCTGCATATATATATATATATATATATATATATATATATATATATATATATGTATATATTACGAATAAGCGCAGCGAGCCGGAGGCGGCTAAGGCGTCGAGGGATGTCTAGACGGATTTGCGGGGGAGCTCGACGGACAACGAAACGATAAGCGAGATCCGTTGCGGGACGACGTATACCGTCGCTGCGATTATGATAATATTATTATTTGATTAGATAGACGAGAGGGGAGCGGGGGCGATGGGATCTCGCGGAAACCGGATCCTCTTTTCGCGATCGTGCTGGTGGGAGAGGGCGAGGTGGGTGGGGGGGGGAGAGCGGTGGGAGGCTGGATCAGCGAAATTCCTTAATTCGCTTGCCTCCATTGTATCGCGTCGTGCGTGACGGGCTGTTTTGCCAATCTATACGAGATGTGGCAGCGTAGCCGCGAACTTTTTACAGGCAACGTGCCAGCGTGGCAGCGCAAGGGTATTTTCGAATTTGCAGATATTCTCCGGGCGAACGGAGAGGCGCGACGTTGAGGGAGGCGCGTACGCGCGAACAGTTGCATTATTATTATTATTATTATTATTATTATTATTGTTATTATTATGGTAACAATGGCTCGGTATATATACGGACGAAAAAAAAGGAAAATATATTGAAAAACGTCGCAGAATTATCTGTTTTTCATGAGAAATTTTTGAAAAAGTTTCTTTTCTTTTTATTTTTTGCAAACAGATGAGTATTTACTTTCCTGACGAAATTGATTGTTTATTATAATAATTTCTGATAATGTTACCGAGATGCCGCTCTACTGCTATGGCCCCATTTTATGGGGCTTTTTTTTGCCTAAAGAATATTCTTGAAAACTATTATTATAGCCGTAAGAGTTCGAAAAAATTATTTATCGTCTTCTAATCTTTTACCTGCAAAGTTTTTTATCAGAAAATTAATGTATTCTTCTTTGATAAAAATTCGATATGCACGTCTGTTTTAAATCAAAACTTGTTTGGTAGTGATGGTTGGCAGTGTATCGAAAGAGTTTTAGCCTCGAGGGTAACAATTAAGGCGTTAAAATCATATTATTTTTTTAATCCACGCCACTCGAAGTTTGGCCGAATTCGCGCACTTTGATGCATAATCGGTATATTAAATATAGACGTTTAATAATAAATTTACTATATATATACTGAAATCTAAAGTAAGTATAAAAAATACAGGTATTGGTAAGTTAGGCTCATTAGAATATAATTTTTTGCCTTAGTGAGGCTCGCGGGGCCTGTATCTACGAATGGTATTCATCACTTGTTTCGAACGTTTAACAATGTTCATATGACAATCTCGCTAAATCATTTTGAAACTTTCGAAATTACTTATATTATCAGACCTTTGGCGTATTTCTACTTATGACAGTAGCAAGCTTAATTCTGGTGCTGCGCAATTCGTCTTCTATTACTTGGTAGGCAATTGAAGCGTTCTTGCTGCTCTGGATTCAATTCTCTCGATTGTCTCCCGGCTTAGTCCGGTGACCGGTAAATTTCTCCCGTTTCTTGTCGTTCGATTAGAAAAACGATAAAAATTCTCAATTCTTCGATTTTTCATAATAATCCAATGGTTTTTTGACATCGGGCGGGTGGATAAATTTATGGTATATCTTTTGTTCGGAAAAGTCGACCTGGGACTACATAACACATACGTATATACACATATCGCGATTACACGGTCCAATTCAATTATCGGTACATCGTGTAAGTCTTCGTTTCTGGCCAGTTTAACATTTGCATTAACGGACGCAATTCCAAGTCTCTGCAGTTTGCGCGAGAATAATCGCAGGAGGATGGTTTGTCAGTTCTTTTGGTTTTCTCGCCGCGAGCCGCCCGAAGCGAGACCTTGGCCGGACAGCGCGATCTCGAGCGATCTTCGGCCGGCACTTGCCACTTCGGCGAAACGGCGCCCCGGTGGCTTTGCGTCCCGTTTCAAATCGCGTCGAAGAGGCATGAAAGAGCGTTGAGTCAAACGACCCGTTAAGCTCCATTTTGATTATTAGAACCTCGGCATTCGGGGTTAGCTCGTATTTAGAGCGGCGCTTGAACGAATATCTAGAGTATGGTGTGGGACGAGAATAGAAAAGTGGAGCGAACTCGAGACGAGCCGATAAACCATGCAGGTCCTACGGCTTAGCGACACAGTTCGAGTGTGAATAAATTTATGGCGCGCGTTAAATTCGTTTCAAATTCGAACTTTATCGTACTAGTTTACATCGATGCATACTTATGAGTACGTACAAATGTATATATATATATATATATATATATATATGTGTGTGTGTGTGTGTGGTGTGTGTGTGTGTGTGTGTGTGTGTGTGTGTGTGTGTGTGTGTGTGTGTGTATGTATGTATGTATCGGGGTCGGAATTCGACGGAAAGCCGGATGGTTTCGCGCGTAGACGCGTAAAATGTCATCGTCCCATCTTACACAAATACGCCCAATAAATATTCATTAAGCCTCAATTAATTGGTCGTTTTAATATCTGACGGAGGTCGCCAATTTTGCGCATTTAGCAAATAAACGAGTAAACGAGCAGAAAGTTCCTAAACGAACGAGCATATGTAATAGCCGAAGACGTTAATTAGCAAAACTGCGCAGAACGATTGCGTAATCGTGCTCGCCGCGTCATTTACATGCGAGAATTGAGCCTTCTTTCCTTGGTTCGCGCGAAGAAGGTACCAAGAATCGGCGTTGAACGCATGCAGAATTAATTATTAATTTGTTTCCTCGTAATAAAAAACAAGCATCGATATATATATATAATATGCAGATTAACGTAATCCAGTAACTTTCTGATTTGCCTTTTATCATATATATTGTATGGAGAAAGTTATATTTGGCAGTATATGTAAAAATTTGTGAAGCCCCGGTCAAAGAAACTCATCTCTGTAAGTCAAACTTTCGAAAGGATATATGTCTATATATATATATATATATATATATATATATATATATATATATATATATATATATAATGGGGTACAACGCGGGTATTCAAATATCAACAAAAAAAAATAATAAGAACGTATGGTACCTATTAAAGATCAACATTTTTTATTTACTCGAATGTATAAATCTTCTTTACAGCTTTTCAATAATAAATTTCTGCATCAATTTATTTCTTCTAAATTTATGTAAAATATTTTTGTACATGTGACATACTGTTAAATTATTTCAGTGTTCTTGAAATACATTTTTCGACTTAGAAGACTAAAGGTAATTGGAGTATTGATATATCACTTGACTAAATACTACTGCCTGCAAAGCGTAATACGAAAAATGTAATAACTCTTCTGGCACATTTTGCAAGTAAAATTTATCGTACGCTAGACTAATTACTTGTAAAGTCACAAGTTTACTATATCGTACAATAAACTTCCGTATCGCAGATTTTTATTATTCAAATTTACCTTCTGAATAATTGAAGCCGTAAGCGCGATTTATCGGCATCGAACTGGCATCTAATTACGTCAATTACGTTTATAGATAAAGACATATTTTAAGATTTATGAGATTAGCCATACCTTTTCGATGTATTCTATTCCTTGTTGAAAATATTACTTGTTACAATACTGAAAAGGTAACGAATCGAAAAAACTTACAGCATGGTATGATCAACAAATTCGTAGCTTCGGTGGTTTCCCCCCCACCCCCAAGCTTTTTATCGTTAACTCTTTTACTTGCAATACGTTTGTTTCACCGATTGCTTCTAAATGAGGAAAAAAACCATGTATAGGCATCAGCAAGTTAGATGCATTTATATCATAATCTGTTCTATACTCAAGATCGTCTATGATGGTAACGCGTTGGCCGCGCGGATTTCAACGGACTCGGAGCTTCATCAAAAACTGATCGAATATTTGGAAAAATTATATTTATAAGATTGTACATATAAAATTGTATTTAGCATCGTGTCCACGTATATAAGCGTGCTGTATATTTTTAATTACTTAGTTAATTAGTTGGTTAGTTAGTTATTTATTTACTCATGTATTTATATGAACAATTTTTCAAAAAAAATAATTTTTTTTTGAAAAAAATGGCATTTTAGGTATATATTTCGTCCTATAATCATATTTCATTCTCGGTAGAGGGTGTCTATAATAGACCAGAGTGGGTTCAGACACCGCCCCCTCCCCCCAGTGTTGCGCCACTGATATATGCGTGTTATACTCAGTTTAGTTCCTGAGGATGAACCGTAGCGGTTCGAAACGTCGGACAAGAGGTAATTCTAAATTCAAGGTGGTGGGGGGGGGCAGTCAAGTCGTCCTTTACTAACATAGAATATTACTTTTATTATTTTTATTTTATTTTTATTTTTAATTTTCTGATATAATTTATTGTAGTAATAAGTTTTAGTTCAGATTCTACGGGGATGACCATAAACAAGAATAGTCTGACTGTCATTATTTTAGGATCGATAAAGATATTTATTAATTATTCTCGAGTCTCTTGAATCTTTGGACTCCATTATTATACATTTGTAACGACAGCTCGCGGCAATCAACCATCCTCACGTGACTCATAGACCACACGGATTACACGGTATATATATACCCATTATCGACCGACGTGGAGTCGTTCGCCGATAATAACATAACCGCAATGATAAAAATGAGAAACAAAAATTGTACGCCACGAGGTCGCGCGTCCTTTTCCCGTGCAATATATATATATATATATATATATATATATATATATATATATATATGCATTTCAGATCTACCGCAGACAGGATATAAAGAAAGCAGAAACGAAATAATGAGAAGCGGGGTGTCCGAGAGCATTATATAACGAGGAGGAGGGGGCTTATTTATATATATATATATATATATATATATATATATATATATATATATATACACGAGCAGGGTTAACATCGAGCCTCGAGGATTCACAGAATATATTATGTCGTATTATAATATGCTCTCGTCTGTCATTTTATTTCTCTTTCTTCTTTTTGTTTAACTTCGGCGCTGGGCTCGGCGTCGTTTGAACCGCTCGGCGGGAGGACGAAAAGAGAAACTGGATAAGAAGAGGAACCGATAAGATCTTGGAACGGGGCGGAAGGGGGGGGGCGAGGGTAGAAAGAAGCCAGCGCGCCGATTATTCGCCGAGAGAGAGAGATATATACAATCGAATGCGATAATGGTCGTACGCGCGCATCGATATCATCGATCTTGCTCGGCGAACGATCGATGTACGCGCGGAAGTGCGGAATATTCATACTGAGAACTGTAGGACGATGTCAAGATAATTCAGAGTTATCCAGGTCAAGTGTATTAAGATTAATGCGAGATAATAGAAACGCGAAAACTGATTCTCACTATTTTAGACGAACATTCTGTGTCGAGCAACGAAATAAAGCAGATCTGTCGAATCGGCGAAGTTTGTCCTCAATTCGCCGAGCAGTCACAACTATCGCACATCTGAGCAGTATAGTTGTTTGAGCAACGATGATCCGTAATTCCGCGAGTACACTGCTAAGTCGCTATCCAAAACGCTACGAGTCGTTGTTTAGTGTATATATATAGCATGTGACGAGACAATAGTTGGACAATGTTCTTTCTCCGAATTTCGACTTGTACAGAGACGCAGGGCTAACAGTTTGAAATTTAACAGTAGAATATTCACTCAAGCAGTGTACTTTTCAGCGCGTGCCAACGGCAGTCGTAGTCCTAGAAGAGAGTACAGGACAAAAACAGCGTGGGCGATTCGATCGACTCGGAGGATATGGGAATGAAAGCTTTATGTATAAACAGAGGTCGATAATCCCAGTAATTAAGAATAACGATCATAACGAGAAACTATATAGATTGGGTCGATTAAAAATTTTTCGTTTTTACATATTTGATTTTTAATGTAAAATAATGTGTGTGTGTGTGTGTGTGTGTGTGTGTGTGTGTGTGTGTGTGTGTGTGTGTGTGTGTGTGTGTGTGTGTGTGTGTGTGTGTGTGTGTGTACGGTGTGTGTTGCATCGCCATGAAACGTAATGATGAATTGTTTTGGGAACGAGTGAAAGCGATGCATCTTTGCTTATATATGATTATTTGAATTATTATTTATTGTTATTTATTATTATTAAATATTAGTTATTGTTGACGTGCACGCCTTCATTAGTACTATTGAGATGGAAGTGTTTGAAAATTACGATCCAGTCACAGTAACGTAATTGTCTATACAAGTACAATAATAATATCCTTGTTTCCCCATGGTTGCACAGCTTTTGACTTTCTCCCTCTTTCTCTCTCTTTGTCTCTGTTTCTCTCTCTCTCTCTCTCTCTCTCTCTCTCTCTCTCTCTCTCTAACTCTATATATATATATATATATATATATATATATATATATATATATATTATAAATTAGATTTATTTTTTGTCACCTTCCGGCTACATTACGTATACTTTAGCATATAAATAATAATTCGCAAGCCATTCTGTCAGGTATAACATAATATGCGGAATTCCTCGAGCGCGATTTGGTCGACGCATTGCAATTCAATACTTTAGACCATACTTTGGACACTTGGTCACTCTATCTGACCACGATCGCGGTGTCTCGGTTATTATTTTTTTTTTTTTTGTTCAAATCGCCGTATGTATGGCGACACTGCTGCTCGCATATATGTATGTATATATACGTAGATAATTTATACAGTTGAAGAATACCACGTGGACGATATTCTACGAATTGCAATTTTCTTTCATTAATCCATTATATTTATACATTATAAATATCGAGTTATGCTCATGCTTATAATTTAGAATGAACTTCACATATCTTCAAGAATAAATTCTGAATTTTTTCTTTATGTTATTTTAAACTAAAGATAACGTTTTAATTATGATAGGTATTGTTAATGTTTTATTTTTCACGATTAAACTTTTAAAGAAATGTAAAGTACTTTAATTGTGCTTATGTCGACTTTATTTAGATAAATTAATAAATATTTCTATTGATCTTACAGTCCAATGAAATAAATTAAAATTAATGCATAATAATATCAATATATATTTATATCAATATTAATACACATGAATAAATAATTAATTGAAAATTATAATGAGAGTCAGACTGTCCTTGTTTAAAATCACCCTCGTAGACTAATCTGAAATAAAAATAGATTAGCTGAAAAAATTCTTTATTAGTGAAGTCCAATCTGGCTGGCCCCACCACTTTCACCCAATTGATAAATGATTGAGGTTGTTCAACGTGGTGGGGACAGTTCGATTAGTCTACGGGGGTGTCTTTAAACAAGGACAGTCTGACTGTCATTATAATTTTCATTTAATTATATATTGATATGGACTAATATTGATATAAATATATATTGGTATTATTATGTATTAGTTTTAATTTATTTAATTGGACTGTAAGACCAATAGAAATAGTTATTAATTTTTTTTGTAAAGAAATGCTTTCAATTTCACCTTTATCCACGATCTACGATCTTAGCGAAGAAAACAATTATAATATATTTGCCTATATGTAGGGTTGAACGTTTTATCAAATAAATCGAGTTGCAAAAAAAACAGTTATGCAAATATTAAATATCGGTTTTCTTTTCTGTTTCGTTTTAAATTCATTATATTCAAGATCGATAAGCAAAATTTATAAGACACGTAATTTATGGATTTATATAATTGTCTGATTATTATGGCGCTGCGTAATTAAATTTTATAATTTTTACAGAAACTGTATTTACATCTCTTGATAAATAATTATTTTAATATTTTAATTTTTGATAAATAATGACCTTTTTTCACCTTGCGCAGATAACCTTTGAGATTTAACCTACGAACTCTCATTGATTGCTAATATGTACGAGTATGGGCGTCTTACCAAACACGGCATTCTCTACTTGCGCCTCACAGATAATTTATTTTAAGATAATCGATTATCGTCATTATATCGAATAATTTCGATATAATAAAAAGTAATATCGAATGATTTCTCGATAAAGAAAATCTCATCCATTCTGTGCAGATCTCGAAATTATTCAACTGGCTAGCAGCGCGCCTTTATTTTAATTATACATCACGGAAACGGTCGTCTTACAAAAAATAATCCTATGAAAATCATTGTGAATTCAAATGGGCTACACTTTATCAAAGAAAGATCATATTATTATCATTCGTAATTAAGCAGAAGAAAAAAAAGGTGAAAAAAATAAGTATACATCGAGCAACCGGTCGATTATCAATTATCAGTTGTCGTGAGTTGAGTCGTATTTACGTATAATAAATCGTTCAATTACGCGTAAATAATGTGTGCCACATCTTTTCCACAATAATGCAATCCAGAATAGTACGTAAGAAAAAAATAAAAGAGATTTCGACAGTCTCCACACACTGTCTGTCTTCTTCGCTTTGCATTTTTTTTTCTTTTTAGAGAAAATACTATACTGCGTCAGCCAGATGATACAGTTGTCTTATTCAAATGTACATATTTACTGTATGCATCAATGTGACAATGATGGCGGTGATAAGACACACATACACACATATTTGCGTTACACGCTTACATACACGCAATAACATACTGGGATCGCGGGCAAAAGCAAAAATCAAGAGAGAGGCGCAGGAAGGGGGGGCCAGAGAGAGAGAGAGAGAGAGAGAGAGAGAGAGAGAGAGAGAGAGAGAGCGATTTTATAAGGCCTCCGTACGCGCAATAATTGGCCGCGCGCGTATATATGTATATGTGCAATTTCAATCCGCGACTCGTCTTATATCCCCTCCTTCAATCTTGTCTTTCAATATAACACACGGGCGCGCGTGCCCGCGCGTCCAACACACACGCACGGATTCCGCGGTGCACGTGCACGCCGAGTGATCGCGCCCGGGGTCGCGGCTCCCCCCCTCCTCCCCCTGCCCCTGCTCCGGATGCACGCACATAACTATCGCCGCGAATAAGTCGCGCTGTACAGGCGCGACGATGATCGCGATCCGCGTGACGCGGGTTAGTGGACCGGGCGGGGGTGGGGTTGGGTGAGGGGGGGGCTTCTCCCTCTCTCTCTCTCTCTCTCTCTCTCTCTCTCTCTCCCCCCCTCGAAACTGGGCCGCTCGCTCACGCAGCTGCGTGTAGCCGCGCGCGGACTTTCGCTGCGTGGTACGTAAGGGTGTGTGTGGGGGAGGGGGGTTGAAGGGGGACTACCGAGGCGCACGATCATTGCCGCGGGCGCGCGCGCGCGCGCGCAAGTGATTCACGAGCGTTCTGGACTCGTAGCGTATTTATAATTTATGTGTATGCCCGTGTGCGTGCGTGCGTGCGTGTGTGTGTGTATAATAGTTAATCTCACTCGATATGGTCCACGATTATGGTTTAAGGGAAGGATGGGTGGAGGGAGATATTCGGTACACTATACCGATTATGCCGTCCTTCTTCATCCACGGAAATTTCTAAAAAGTGCTCGAGAAATTGCTCGTAGTTTACTCTTCCTAGAGACGATTGAAATTCCACAAATCGACCAACTATGCTCACAACAAAGAACAGTAAAAATTTTGACTGTACTAAAGTTGATTAATCCACTGTTTATGCAGCGATTAATCATCAGTGATTAATGCCTTTTTAGACACTGAAAATTATGTATTATTATCAGTATTACTATTATTATTATTGCTGTTGTTATTCTTGTTGTTATTTTTATTGCTATTCTTATTGTGATGGTTGTTACTGGTACTGTGACTGCTATTATTATTATTATTATTAAATTGAAAACATTGGCTGCATGTAGCCGTGCCTACGCAAGCCAATCACGTGTGTATGTTCGTGAACAAGGATTGTCTGAATTGAATTCGTTAAGAGACTATATATCTATTATATATAATTCAAGACCAGTGAATGCAGCGTTTACTTTTTTCACAATATATAGTATACATGTCTCTGTATATAGCTATATTTTGTTTTGAACGGAGCTTGCATACACCCAATATATATATATATATAGATATATATATATATATATATATATATATATATATATGAGGATATATCTATATATATTAATACAAGGCATGATTATTGTTGTTAAGCCGCGCGCGAGAGAGAGAGAGAGAGAGAGAGAGGCGCAATATTCTCGGCGCTAATAAGTAACAAATGCTTGGTTTACCGTTCTAAATAACTAATATACGCATATAGATCTAGTATTATAGTGTAAAGACCGAATGTTTGGAGTAAGTATTATAAGTTTTGAATGACAAAAGATCGCGAACATTTCAATTTCAGGGTATAATATGCGCCTTTTGATTGTCACCGCTATATACGTAATTTACTGCTATACTTTAGATAAGTTTGATATGTAATACTGCAAATACATAAGCTTTAACTGTAATTAAAATTGATCCTATATTAATCCTTCGTTCGTATACGTTTAACATCATATATAGCTAATATTTATATGTATATATAAATATACACCTTCGCCGCATCTGAAATGAGAAGTGAATTCCGGGTGCGTTGCAGGAAAGAATGCGAAATGAGTGCATGAATAATGAGAATATGTGCCAGGTATAGGAGATTGTTAAATATTTGCTTTGTTACTGTTAGTCATGTGCTTTAAAAGCTTTTCGTTAAAAAATCTCTCTCTCTCTCTCTCTCTCTCTCTCTCTCTCTCTCTCTCTCTCTCTCTCTCTGTCTTTCTCTTTCTTTCATTTGCTCGTGCTTGCTCTTTTGAAAACACATTAGCATGTATGCGCTATATTTATATTATGTGTGTGTGTGTGTGTGTGTGTGGTGTGTGTGTGTGTGTGTGTGTGTGTGTGTGTGTACAGACAACTGATGTGTTGTTATGGGTTAGTTTTGTTATATGCACCGATTTTCCGTTCCTTTGTGACAAGGAATAAAAGACTCACCGAGATATGACAACGATTGCAAGGAATCTGAAACAGTAAAACAAAAACACACGATTAATCTCCTCGGGCTTCTCTATCGACGTATGGAGGGGAGGGGGAGGGGCGGGCCAGAGGGCGCAAAAAATCCATCTGTCACTGATTTATTTCTTTTCAGATAGTTTGAAATATGGTCGTAGTGTGTGATCCACTAGGTAGCAATTACAACATTAGATCGCGTAGAAGTGTAAGAGATCGAAGAGATAATGAGAAAATAAAAGAATGTCAAAGCGCGTAAAGGAACGAATATACGTCGTGTCATATCGATATAGCGTTTACAATATATATATATCTATATATATATATATATATATATATATATATATATATATATATATACACTGTATAGTATATTGTCATCAATAATGCATTTTATGTGATCGCAAGTGAAGTTCAGTATATCGATCGTTCTCCCTGTATATATATATATATATATATATATATATATATATATATATTACCTTCAATGAGTGTAAGTGTAAGTATAAGTGCGCGGGTGGAAACATTTTGTTCTGTTAATATTTGTCCTGCTCTCTCTCTCTCTCTCTCTCTCTCTCTCTCTCTCTCTCTCTCTCTCTATGTTTTCATTCGTATACATCGCCGATGGTCTTACAGATTTCTATTATAGGAATTTCACTGCACCACACACACACAAACTGCGTAATTCGCCAATCTTTCTGACGTAATGCATGCTATATTTATAATTATAGACTATATATATACCCTTGGTCGAATAATTCGAGTTCAAGTTTATAATTGTGCACTGCAATCGTCGATCTCATGCTCTTACTTCATTTCGCGTACGAGTCGGACACTATATGTAAAAAGAAAAAGAGATTTCAGGAGCTCGAAAAAAATTGTTTTTTCTTATTATTCATTGCGATGAGGCATACGATTGTGTTATTTGCTTAAAGTATACTTTCTTTCTAATACAAAAAAATCCTCGAAAAAAAAATTGAATCCCAAGGATGAAAGTTTGAAATTACTAGCTGCGTTCGATATTAAAAAAAAGTACACTTAATAATATACATAGTAATAATATACATAGTACTTATATCTTTCTATAGAGCTCTAGTAATGTTGTATTTGTAATCGATAAATAATATGTACAAGTGATAATATTTTTAATGTTGTAATAAATACTTTATAATCTTGAATGATTATGGATTTTAACGCAAAATCGATTTTTTGAGATTAGAATTTACCGTAATCCTTTACCATTGAAAAATCTAAAATAAATCAATATCATTCAACTACTTTTTCTTGTCTATCAGTCAACCGTAGTTTAATTTTTTTATTTTTCGCAGTGATACGTCGTCGCACGAAAAAATTATACCTATTGCTTTTTTCGGGGGAATGTACTTATAAAAATATTGCTTTTTTCTCTTTTCTTTTTGTTGAGATTTCGTGCTCACGATAAGAGTTTAAAAGTCAACGTGGTACAGAACTCGGATCATTGCATTACCGTTTATATAATAACAGAAGGAAAAAATTCGATGAATGATTCGAGAGACGTAAAATACTCTTTTTTTTCTGTTTTTTTTTTTTCAAAACGACGGGACGAGATTCTCTTTCGTTTTGTAATTATGCAGGTCGCGCAAGGAGACTTTACGCTACCGATCAATCTAGAGGCGCGATGATCGATATTACTAGAATCTTCGCCTAATGCATATATATGTGTGTGTGTGTATATGTATACAGGCTGCGGCGTATCGTCGATTCGATTCCCCTCACTGCCTTAATATCGGCAAACCACGAATTCATTACGGCCTCCAGGCCTTTCGGACAATGCATTATTCGAGATTCTAACTGCGCAAAAACCGGGCGACTTCCGCGAAAGTCAGGGCACCTTTGACGCTAGCACGAATTCACGTTCTCGATCGATCAACAGCAAGGCGTATAGTTTTACCGGCCTTTGTCGCGCACGCAAACCACGCGCGCACGGTATAGCTCGAACGTCGTAGGACCGACGTACTGGATTTGTAAATGCACGGCCGTACACGCGTACGCGTTTGTCCTAGATTTCCACTTACGTTAAAGTGGCGCTTACACCGGTGATTATATAAGACCCCAACCACGAATCGATTTTAGCCTGTTATATATGCAGACAGCTTGAAAAGTACAAAATCCATTTACCGCACCAAATTCGCTTCTTCCCCCCAATTGTCTAACTCTCTTCTTTCTCCCTCACTCTGTCTCTCTTCACCCTCGCGCGGAGACCCCATTCGCTGTCTTTCGCACCTTCCCCTTCGGTTGAAGCGAGGGGCAGACAGAAAGAGGAGGAGAGAGGAGAGGGGAGGAGGAGAGGAGAGAGAGAGAGAGAGGGAGCCACTCTCTCGATACATATCCAGGCCAGCCGGGCTAAAATAGCAGCCGGCACAGTGGCGTGCGTTTATTAGGGTGCGCGAGTTTGCCCCCGCCCGCCCCCTCCCCAGAGAGGTGTGCACTCTGACGCACGCGACGTCCGCGTCGTCGGCGGCCGAGTTCTTCTATAACTTGACCCACCCCTCTTCCTCTTCGTCTCTGACTCTCCATCTCTCTGTCTCTTTTTCTCTCTGCCTTTCTCTCTTTCTCGCTCTATCTACAATTATCTCTCTGTCTCTATCTGTTCTTAGGGACCGAGTGCAGCAGCTAACGCCCGCGAGTGCCCTGATGTGCACTTCGTCGGATTGAGCTAGATATATCTATATGTATATATACACACACGGGTATGTTCCAATTTGTTCTCTGCTTCATACAATATATATATATATATATATATATATATATATATATATATATATATATATATATATATATATCTGTCGCGGTATGATAGAAAATCTGGTGAGGCTGGTGTTTTTATAATCTAGTGAGAAGGAGAGAGAGAGAGGGGGGATGGATTATGCACACACGATGGGCAGTCTGTGCAGAAATTCGTTGATGAGAAGCAAACGTAGCGCAAAATCGACGCGATGCGATGTTTTCGGTCGTCGAGGTCCGATTTGTGTATTGTTTTACCCGCGCTGCGGACGCATCGGGCGACGCCCGATGGCGGGATTCCATCAGGCATCCGGCTATCTTTCAATCATACAAACAATTCGTAAATAATTCGGGACGAGCGATAAAACGAGGTTGTTTTAACGGATGGTGTATATATATATATATATATATGTATAGGTGTCTTACGGCGAAGACGCATTAATCGCCGGTCAAATTCAACGAAAGCGTGCGATTTTGATGCTTCCACCCAGCTAGACTCGTATGTTATATGGATAGCGTAGCGATATAATTACGTTTCGCCTCGCCCCCCTCTTTTTGTTTTCGTCAAATCGATGTTACGATGCAATGACTCAGATACGAGCCTGTCGTACGTACAATTTCACTTTTGCTTCTAATTATATATTTAGATAAGATAATTATAAAACGAATCGAGGACTCGCTAAATACTTAACGGAACACATCGGGAAATAATGAGGTGAAAAATACAAGAGTTACACTTTCTTCGTCTGATAGCAGTATTTGTTGTAGAGATTATATTTCTCCGCGTTTTCTTTTGTACAACGTGTCTAACATTTATAACATATGTAATATTTGCGAGACAAATCCAATCCCAAGTACTGGTCGACATAAAAAAAAAATCTAAGCGATTTTATTTTCCTTTTCGTTGCACGCACACACACACACACACACACACACACACACACACACACACACACACACACACACACACACACACACACACGCACGCACAGACGCATGTTCGACGAAATTATTTCCCCTTATGATCGTATCACGTGAACGCACACGGATATATATATATATATATATATATATATATATATATATATATATATGTATATATTAATTGACGATGATTGTTTTTAATTAATTTAGCGCAATAAAAGTCGCTTCAATAAACGAGCCGTTCAGCAGACTCGCACAGATGTAAAAAGAGCTCCTTTCATCGTATCCGTATAATTATATCAACCAAGCGCGTACCAATCAATTGACGTTGGTTCGCGTAACCGTCATATTCGTCGGAATCGAGCGCATAAAAATGCTCCATTTCAGCTGCTCCAAATTGATAAATAATCCCTTCCCCCATGGCCCGTACTCGAATTACCGCTGGTCTCTCCCCCACCGTCCCCCCTCCGACTCGCGTCACAAATCCCAGCTTCTTATTTTATTTTCGGAGCGTTGTCTATATAGTATGGCATTATGTATCTGCATATGTATATGTATGTATATATATATATATATATATATATATATATATATATATATATATATATTGAACCAAAAGGAAGAATAAACTCCGAGCGCATCGACGGCCAGTTTATATAGCAGTCAACGGCTCGGCACATCAAGAATCTCTCGTTGAGCGCGTGAGCGATGCAATGGAAGAAAAATAACCGATTGACAATGAACAAACATATATATATATATATATATATATATATATATATATATATATATATATATTCTTTAATTTCCAGTCTATAATAATAAGGTGGTAGTCTATTAAATTATATTTTTAATATCAACATTCTATGTTTGTCAATTGTTTATTTTGTTTATTTTGATGTTTATTTTGATCATCGATTTGAGAAAAGAACTTTTTCTCACGCAGCTCCTGTACCTTACTGTTTTGCAGTAATTTCAATTATTTCAATAAATATGTATTTAACAATTCACAGATTTAAGCAAATTATCTGTATATACAAAAAAAGAATCTCGCGAACAAAAGAAACAATTGAACATAGATATAGATACAGTTGCTAATCAATCGATAAGTAAGTTTTGTGAATATATATGTGTATATAGATATATATTATATACATACCTGATTTGACAAAAACAATAAAACACTATACAATTTTTAGTACAAATACATATACGAGAGGTAACAATATAAAATAAATTTTACGTTTTAGAATAAATTATTGCGAATTTTGAATTTAATCCAAATGTGCTAATGGCAGTATTTATGTTATTATACTTTTTATTCGTGATTCTATATTATGTTGTAGACTGCGACACCAAATTACTCAACTTCGTTAACAATAGTTGTCACCAATTGTGTTTGCTCGCGCGCGTCACCGAGACTTTTATAGTGCTATATACACATGTTTACATATCTAACTTTTTATAACCGTCATTTATCGAAAAAATGTGTGATTTTCAACTTTTACAGACATCCATGCAATCGTTAGCGTGGTGATTTTCAAAGCTGTACACCCTTCCCGAAGAATTCGAATGTTCGTATATATAAATATATATATAATATATATATATATATATATATATATATATATATATATATACATACATACATACATACTTTATTGTTTTTCCTAATCTTTGGCAAAATTCTCTCCGCCTCCCCACGTCTCTCAGTTGCGTGAAGTGATGTTTGATTTCTCGAACTTTCAGCTAATCGAAAGCTTGAAAGCCGATGCGATAATACACGATGGTCCGAAAGTATTTACGTTCGACACAGTTTTTCGACTGGCTTTTGATATATGTATGTATACATACGTGACAAATTTATAGCGTGTGCCTAGATATCCATTCGCAGATTTCACGCATGTACGTATATATATATATATATATATATATATATATATATATATATATATATATATATATATATATATGAATATATAAATTATTTCGGCAAAATTTATTAAAGCCGGTGTTATATAAAGCAGTGCTATAGTAATAAAGTTACAAGACACGAAAATAACTTAGTACTTCTTGTTATTCAAGTCCGATCAAATTTATTTATTTACCAGGCTGGTTAACGTTAAAAAAATAACTGTAAGTATATATATATATATATATATATATATATATATATATATATATATATATATAAGAAAGTAGACGTTTGCATATAAATACATCCTGACTGTGAGTTTCGAAACTTGCTAATTTGTGGACTAATATAATATAATTAAAATATATAAACTTCCAATTAGTCGCTCTATAACGATATTCGTATATATATATATATATATATATATATATATATATATATATATTTGGAATTTTGCGCAAAATTAATTAACAGTACGATGTACAGCATTGAGCTCATCAGCGCGCATGACAGAAAATTGCCTTAATTATAATTGGAGAAAATATACACCAGTATACACGCTCGATATAAGTAATGAACTGTGTAGAATCTCTCTCTCTCTCTATCTCTCTCTCTCTCTTTCTCTCTCCCTCCTCCTCCTCTTCCACTCTCCTACTCGTACCGATATACCGTTGCGCATCGGGGAATATCGCGGCGAAAAAAGAAAATTGGATTCGCGTATAATGTAGGCGCTATGCGCCAGTCCAGCTGGGGCATTCATGTGTCTTTTCCTCGTCCATCCCACCACCGCCACCCTCGCGAGCTTCTAACATTTTACCGCGCACATGTGGCGCGGACGCATATTAGGTAACGGTATTAAAGGCTCGACTGCGAGACTGGAATCTGTCTCTGTATGAGACATATATATATATATATATATATATATATATATATATATATATATATATATATGCCTATACAACGCCTCAAGGTCCGCGTGTCTCCCGCATGTACGCATCATGTGCTTGCTATATTGTACTACTAACACAACAACACACCACACACACACACACCACACACACACCACACACACACACACACACAACACACCACCACACACACACGAGCACACACACACACACATGCATCTAGCTGCGATATTTGCGCCGTTCCTTTAAAAGCGCGTAATCAACGCAAATGATTAATATATAAATTATATATATATATATATATATATATATAACATTACACACACAAACGAGCCACGCGGAGAGATTCGCGTATAGAAGCTTTGACCCGACTCTGATGTTCTTTTCTCTTTTGTTTATTTATTTTTCTGTTTTTCATTGTAGCCTTGAGCGTAAATTTCTCCTTTTTTACGATTGCGCAACGAGAACGGATTGCGCTAGAGGTCGCCATGCCATTGATACTGCACACACGTGCGGGATACTGGATTCGCATATATGTATGTAGCGAGGCACATCTGCTATCGCTTCTGAGCGATTGTATGTATTATAAGAGCTTGCGCAATGCAATATAATGTACGGATGTGCGTACACATGTATAGACGTATATGTATAAAGTTCCCTTCGACACTTGCTTAAATAAATGATCGGTCTGCGGAAAATCTAAGCGAAACGCACGTGTGCGAGCTTTCCCATTTTTGGAAAAAAAAAAATCATTTTCATCGAATGTTCGAGAAAGCAATTCGTCCGACAAGCATGTGTAATCGCATGTTTTCCATTTGCCAATGGAGTCCTATGGGCAGGTAAGTGAATAAAAGCCAAAAGCTTTTCTAATTACCGAGAAAAGCCGCGACAGCCGACCGAGAGGCACGACACACACAGGAGAGAAATGTGCGGCCACTTATATATGTTTAAAATAACAACGCTGCCTAGATTGCACTAAGCACTAAAGTGATTAAAAAAATGGTGTAATAGTAAAAGTAGAAAAAGTACATCATGAATTACTAAAGGAATAAAAAAAAAACATTACAGTGAAGTGACCAATGGAAATGCTAGTAATTTGAAGGAGCAGATATGTGATAATTTCTATTTATTAATAATTAAATGAAACAAAATGTATTTTGACATTGTTCTTCATTAATTTTCATGTGTATTTTACGTGGGATTTCAAATGAATTGAAATGAAAAAGGCACTTGTCAAAATATTTATCGCATCGAAATATTCGCTAAATAAGGAATTTATTGTACTTTTAGATTATCAGATGGCGCCATAACTTTGATTTTTCTTCTTTTATTATGCACATTAATCCTGCAAACAAGTGCACAGAAATATTCTTCCTCTCAATGCTCGCTCAATCACTTATGCTCGTATTAAAACCAGATTTGCGCGTGTACGTATACTTACACGCGCGCACAGGTGCGTTACGATTAGAAATCTTGGACGTGCGAGTGTTTAAGGGCGTCGGGATCTCGGCACGGACCCATCGATATGCCGCGGCGCGAACAGTTCCAAAGTACTTGATATCGTGGTTTCAAGTAGACAGTCGCCCCGAGCACGGACTCGCGCAAGTTCACGATGTATACGACGAATGTAAATTAAACGAAGGATAGGGCAATTCATATTCGAATTTCCCTCGATCGAGCCGCGGCTGAATTGGTAAGAATTGCGGGAAAGCGAAGGGGACGAGATTATGAGAGCAACGACGAGGGCTCTGATGTGCGTCCGTGAAAATCATGAAAATTAACGCGATACCTCTCTTTTCGAGAAGATGTCGAATCTACAGTTTTATTATAATCCTTAATAGAGAGAGAGAGAGAGAGAGAGAGAGAGAGGCGGCCTGAGTTGTTGGCACAAGGTTACGAACAATGCGAGAAATAATAATTTCTGCGAATTCGAGCATTGCACATTACGCTCTATTTATATTTTACATACTCCCGTCTTAATCAGTTGAGCTGTTATGTCTGAAGACTTCGCATATTATATTATACGTGTATATATATATATATATATACATGTACGTTTGATCCTGTGCCGCGGGAATCCTTTGTTATTACGAACAAAATACTTTAATATAAGCGTGAGGCCGCGACTTATATCTTATTCTGCAACGTAATCCACGAGCGGGAATTAATACGATACTTATATACATATAATATCACATGAGGGTGGCGAGGAACAAAAAAAAGTTATATGTCCATAAAATGAAAATATAATGTTTATTTTATGAAAATTTTATGCAATAGCTTTATGAAATCGTAGTTTATTGTGACGGGTATGCCAGGAATTTCGCGCAAATTACGCTTAGTATCGCTGAAACCCCGTTCCTTGATTGAATTGCAACTATGGAATTGTAGGTCTTATCGTCACGTAATTGTACCACTTCGATCGTTCGTCAAACGTCCGAAAGTCTTACTGGACTCGCAACTAACTCGGAAGGATCTAGGGAACAATATACGCACGCCTGCCAATGCTATAATGTTTATATCAAACTATACTCGAGAATAAGCGCTAATCGTTCTTTAAGGTTCTAACTTAGAACGCTGCTCCTTTTTCCATTGGCCGATTGATGTCCCCCTTGCCGTCACTGGCATCTCCGAAAAAGAATAAGATCGCTAAAACTCGAAAGAGCGACGATAATGCGTATGGCTTGAAAAATGCCGAACACACTTCTCTAAGATAGATCTAAACTTGAGTGTCTATATTTTCGAACGAAGATTTAGATTTCACGGTATTAACTAAATAATTTCATTATCTACGTTAGTCATGGAACTTGCAGGGGCGATACTCTCGGTGACGCCGCGTCGCAACTCATTCGCAAGCGCCTTTGCGCTACGCACTAAATAGATCTTTTTCCATCCATTGCTGGCCCATACTTTCAATAAGAATATTCTTAAAATTACCTGAATACATTCAAAATCATCCATCGGCTAAATATTTTTCAGTTCAAGCCCTACTTACACCTCCATAATGTGGAGTATACTATTGTCATACTGTTATAATCGTGCACTACGTAAAGGTCACCATTTATCTAGGTTCATTTCAAATGATAAATCATTGCAAAAGTTCTTTCGTACGTCAGTAATGTACTAGTTATCTATTAGTTATTTATTTTTTCGATACACGTCCAGGCTGCACGGTGGTGCATTCAACCAAGCTCCGAGGAAGAGCCTTAGCAATCCGAGAGGCTCGGTGCGTATATATATATATCTATACATGTGTGTGTGTGTGTATGTAAGCAGGCGCGCTTTAAGGGCGGCATATACTATATACGCGGGGTGGTTTATAGACGCTCAATACAACTACATATAAAATTAATGCTCGTTGATTTTCGGCGACTCGAATTCAATTCCGCTCGATGATTTACGTCGTGGCGGGTTGATTTTTGCACACACACACACACACACACCAGCGACACACAGGCGCTAACCGCATCTTCGCGCGCCGGCTGTACATCTATGTATTCGAAGCCGAGTTCGAAGCTTAAATATACGTATTGTATAACGCGCGTATTCGCACACGCGCGTTACATAAGAGGGTCAGATTGTGAAGCCTTGTGTGTCTGATATGTATACTATATAGATTGGCTATGTATGTCCAATCAAAACTGTAACACACGTATAAACTACCAATGAAGAACGACATATTATTCGATTCACGTTAAAAAAAAAAAAAAAGAAAAAAAATATAACGCATTTCATAATTTTTGAGCGGTAGGCCATAAAGCTCGATTCGTTTGACTAGCTATGGCAAGCCAATAGATATTTAATTTGTTTGCGCAAAAGCCGAGCACAGCTCGTGTAAGTTAGCGTCGCAAACTATAGATATCAAGAATTTACAGTTCTATCGGTGTAATTGCCGCAACGTCGGGAGAAATTGAAATTAGCTACCGTACCGCCGTTTTTCTTCATTATTTTGCTTCGAATCTCTTAGAAATTCCGCGTAAAATAGTGATTCTTGGTAAAAAAAAAGTGCGTTGTACAATTACGATTCGTGTCAGTTTTAGTTCATTCTTCCGTCAAGGGCGTCCTTATGGATTGCATAGGTGCATATACATGTGAACAACGTGTGCCCACCGACATACATATGCACCCACTCACCCACCCACCCACACACACACACACACACACACACACACAGTAACAAGTTCGTGAGATTCCGAGGGTGGGACAAATTTAGGAAATCAATCCAACGATCGGACGCGCCTCCATTAACGTTGTAGGAAGTCGGACTTTGTCCGAGCTCACGCGACGTCCTTTATCCGCGCATATATATATATATATATATATATATATATATATATATATATATATACATATATATACATATATATGTATATATATACATATATATATACATATACACACGCGTGCTTTTCGTGACCACGATCCCTTGCATTCCACTATATATATACATTGATGTGCATGCGCGCATGTATGTGTGCATAGGCGTGATTTAAAAAATTGACCATCAATCGCTCGCATCGGTAACCTATACGCCCCCGACCTCTTATTCGACCTCTATTGCACGCCCCTTTTTTGCGCAGCAACGCGAGGACCTATACACCCACGCGCGCGCACATTCAGACACACACACACACACACACACACACACACACACACACACACACACACACACACACACACACACACACACACACACACACACACACACACACACACACACACACACTCACACACTCACACACTCACACACACACTAGCTTCCTCGAGCAGTCGCGTGCGCGCCTCATATACCACGTTATCGCGTATAAATTCTAAAAAGCGACCCTGCGCAGGGGATAATTAATGAATTATCAAAGAGCCGCCCTATCGCCCTGTTCGCTTGCGAGGGCGAACACCCGCCCGCCCGCCCGCCCGCTCGCCACAACCCCACATTTCAGAAGTCACCGAGGCTGAGACCCTGGGAGAGATCGGGCTCGGGGATAAATCGCGCACGTGCGATTTTATACATATATATATATATATATATATATATATATATATATATATATGCATACATAGTTATACGTATATATCCACACCGGACATTCGCGAAAATTCCTTGACCGTGGCGGGGTGTATATTAGCCCTTGGCTACAGGTCAAGCGCTGGCGCTCGATATAGTCGACCCCCCTCCCCCTCAACCCGTTTAACTCTCTCGTTACATAGACTTTCTCGTCGGGAGCTGCTTAAGTTGCGCATATATATGTCTGTATACACAAGTGCATGTATAAATGTATAATATGTCCGCCTCCGCGGACTCCGACCCTTTCATTCCCTCAAATATTCCTCCACCGGGAACTTTCTTTCTCCTCCTCGCCCCTCCAAGTTTTGTGTACTCGTCAGGTAAATCTCATTGTAACTAACATTAGTTTGTTAAATAGACTGCGAGTCCGATCGACGTATTTATTAATTATAGGTTCGACCTATATACCAGTTTGTTTTTTTAAAAGCAAACGCATAAAAATAGAAATGACAAATCGCGTGACAGTGGTAAAATAAAAAATCGTATTTCTTACCGGCTGCACAAAGGCTTGATGTTTAGAAAACGAAAGATTTATCCTGGGGGCAAATATCGGCGGGCAATTTGACGAGGTTCGTAAAAAAGCCTCTCTAGATTAGAGGAGGGAAGGAAATGTGGCGAGAATAAAAGTAATAAGCACGTGTGGCCTTAAGAAAGCATACGCGGAAGTCTAGAAATAGACAGTATATCGATGCGTACTACGAAGCAAGACTGCTAAATAATTAATTCGTCGATTAATTCCATTACGTACGTGTCGAGAATCGGATATCTGGTGCAATTTCGATAATCGAGCGTCTAACGCGCCGCACAAATCTAAATTAAACGTATTTTTATGAAACGGGGATGCTTGTAAAGACTACCGGATGCCCTCGTTGGATTGAGCAAACTTCCCCATGAAGATATGCCTTTGGATATTTCCGTCGGTCGAGAAATCGCAAATGCCGGGATCTAACAATTTTCTGCCACGGCCAGGTCTGCATTGGACGTCGGTAAAATAAAATCCCGTACACGAATATAGTTAGGAACTTTTCTGGAATAAAACATTAGTTTTCGAAGGAAGTTACCAAAAATTTCTTCGGTCGTAATTTTGTTAAAAAAAAAAAAAAAAAAACTCGATCATCGTAATTAATTCATGAAAATACTCGTACAAAAAGCTCGGACGAGCGATTATTTCCAGGAATACCATTCCGTCTGTCCTGGACTATGTACATATACTAAATATGGGGGAGTTGGTTTTTATTTGCGCGCTTGCTTAAGGTCTTGGGCCGATTATATCTCGTTTATATCGTTGGGAATATTTCTGGATATATATATATATATATATATATATATATATATATATATATATATATATATATATATATATATATATCCGATATCCCTTTCATGGAAATAAACCGAAAGTTTTGACGTAATCGGCGTGTGGATGGGTTGAGGAGTTGAATTGATTTTCCAGCGTCTATTTCGATGGTGCTTCTGTGCAGTAGAAAACTTCCAACATGCCCTATCACTTTTCCCTTTTACAATGGATTTTCTAAGTTGATCTAAATAATGTCACTAAAGGTCTATCTCAAACAGGCGTGATAAATTATATATATGTGAATATATATATATATATATATATATATATATATATATATATATATATGCGAATAAATACATACGACTTGCCCGCGATAATACACTTGGCGATACAGCATGCGTATATATTACACGCCACCGCTGACGATGATTAATAAAGACCGATGATCGAGCTAATTGCGCTCGGGCGGGATTACCGGCATTTTCGTTCTCGGATCAGAAAATTTCAAAAGGTCAACGTCAGTCGAAAAAAAATCGATCTCAATGTAATTAACGAGTTTCGTAATAACAACTATCTTTTTCCACGCACGCACACACACACACAGAGAGAGACAGAGAGAGAGAGAGAGAGAGAGAGAGAGAGAGAGAGTTTTATTGGTTACGTAAAGATGATTATAACGGCATACAGAGTTGTAACAATGTCCCCTTTGATAATCGCAAATTGTCAAAGCGTTGTTAGAACTGCATATAGATAAAGTAATGATTGAACATATTCCTTTTATTGTAATTTAAACATTGATAAAAAATAATTATCATTTTGGAAATTATTAAAAATTTATGCGCGTGCATAATTCAATCTATGAATTGGCTAAAAAAATTATAGTCTATACAAATTTTTTGGATCGTAATATTATGTGAATTTTCTATTTGCAATTATATTATTGAACTGCTTCGTTGGTGTAGGCATTTTGCATCAACCGAATCGACATTCGAACTTCTCAACCCCCAAAGTATACATGTTTCCTCATTGAATTAATTTTGCTTTGTAAAATCTTTCATTTTAAATATTCGAAATGCATATTGAAAGGGTTAATTAGCCAATAATGTCTATAATATATATATCTAATAAGCTAATATGTATATAAATATATAAATATATATATATATTTATATATATATATATATATATATATATATATATATATATATAAATATATATATAAATATATATATAGATATAAATTTCTGTACAATGATTTCAGATAATAATTAACCAGGGCAGTAAAAGGGTGCATACACGCAATGACACGCACACAAACACACACGCGCGTGCCCGCGCACATACAAGGCGACGATTCTGGTAATATCGATCATCGCGCCTCTAGATTGATCGGTCACAATTGAGCTTCGAATGTCACTCTCCCACAGAATCAACCCAATAAACTATTTCGGCCATTAGCGAAGAGCAGCCTCGTTATATTTTAGGCTCGATCAGAGGGTCGTATATATGTATGTATATATATATATATATATATATATATATATATATATATATATATCCCATATATGTGCGTGCGCTCGCGCGTGTGTGTGTGATTCGGAAAGGGGCGGGGCCACCCGCTAATGAGTTTTGCGCGAGAGGCGAATGAAAGACGTCATTGCTTTGGACCTTCTACGTATGTATATATATATATATATATATATATATATATATATATATATATATATATATATATATGCGCGCGCGCGCGCGCGCGTGTGTGTGTGTGTGCGTGTGTGTAGAATAAAGAACCAAAACCGCTCTAACAAATTCTGCCTCCACTCGGTATTTTCGAGATATCTCCGCCCCCTATCCCTCTCTCTCTCTCTCTCTCTCTCTCTCTCTCTCTCTCGCTCTCTCTCTCTCTCTCTCTCTCTCTCTCTCTCTTTTTCTTTCTCACGTTTATCGTGTATACAATAGAACCCTGCAAGTATAGAACTACCAGAGCGTTTAGCTTTTAGCTATTTTAACTATCTATATATATATATATATATATATATATATATATATATATATATATATATATGCAAATACACCAGCTCTCGCTGCACGAGGTCCAGGAAGCCTCGCGCGCACGGTCGCTCGATGCGCGTGCGGCGCTCAATGCCGCCGTAGGTGGTTGTACCGGAAGGTGAGCGCGAGGCACGCACGCCCGCGTACTTCCGTCCGATGAGGCTGCGGGAGGAGGTGGAGGGTGGGGAGGCGCTGGCTTTTTGTTTCGCTCCCAAGGCATCGGATGCCGTGCGAATTGGAAAACTCACAGTGAAAGTAACGTACAGCGCCGTTCCTCCCGTCCATATTTCCAGCATGGAAAGGTGGAATTTTTCAAAAAAACGCGAATTGCACGGTCGATTCGTAAGTAGTTTTTGTTTTATTATACTTGGTTTATTGTACGCAATGATGATTGCTCGATGGAAGATACAGCGGGTGCTGGATACCGGAATCATAAGTTTTTTTCGAAACTAAAGCTCGGTATTTTTGTTCTTTATCTATAATATTTTCTGTGTCTCTTGCTTTACTAATAATCCGTGATGTTTCATGGAGTCAGTTGCGGATTTATCGATCAGCTTTAAGGTACATGGTCCTCGGTCTCCGTACAGGAGCCTCTTTATCTTACTTCGTATTGTCTCCAGTCCTGACAAGAAAGCTGCACAGCCGTTATCGTAACAATCGAATGGTTATAAACAGTCGCGGACATCAATAATTAGAGGATCACGGATTGGATGGTATATAAGCATAGATCAGTATATATTTATATGTATAAATACGCATAGATAAATAATAATTTGTATTTTAAAATCTTTGTCGGTAAAATAAATCCCATGCCATTGAAAAGAGATGGATATTTTTTTTTGAAATCGTTGAATGTCATCATTATCTGGAGATATTGGAATTTTTTTATTATTACGCCGATTTTACGGAAAACTTTTTAAAAAGATTTAACAGTCGGCATTATGATAATAAATTCAAATAGGAATTCTTATTTATATTATTATTGTCATTATTATTATTATTGTGAAAGATGAATAATTACACCCCGATAACCATTCAATATTATTACAGGTTTGAGAAACGTTAATGAAAAGATAAGATAAAAAGTGGAGTGAATTATGGGCGATGACTAAGGCGTTTCAATATTATTATATAAAAAAAAAACAAAACAATATATAAATCCATACAGGTAAACCAATTTGTTTTTTTTTTCTCGTTCAATAACAATACGCTTTTCTTATAACTGACGGAAATATTAAAATTTGCTTTAGATTTAAATTGTAATTTGACGGAAAACAAAAATGTTAATGTAACAAAAAGAAGCCTGAGATAATTTCGCGTTTGCTCAGCCGTTCGCGAAGTCAAAGCTATTTAACCAGTCATACGTTTCGAGAATCGTGAGATTTTCCAAACGATCCAAGTTCGCTGATACAGTTTGATTGACAATAATTTTTCCAAGAAATGCCAAAGAGACATTGCAGTCTCCTCACGAAGACCAGCGTAATTATCGCGGATACGAAGCCGCGCCGACGTGGATTATCAATCGGATCGAAGCCGAATGAAATCAAGGTATAATTACGACACCTATTGGCTCGTAATTGTCGAAACGACGTGTCCGTGTACCTAAAATTAACGAGACTCTTGGACAGAGCGAGCGCGAGAGTCGGAAAAAAAGAGGCGGAAAATATTATTCCGTAATATTGAGCACCCACCCGTCCGCAGTTGGCGATCGGTAGGTATACATATGCATATCAGACGAATTTTTTTTTTAACACCAATTCAGAAGGATCGAGTATTCCATCGATACAGTTGATCGTGCGTCTGTTGAATCATCAGCATCATTATCATCATCATCATTATCATCGTCATATATATATGTGTGTACAAGAAGCCAAGGCAATTGTCCAATCGTATATCACAAAGTCTTCCGATTAATTTTATACGTTTTTTTTTCTTCTTCCATCCCACGCTGCCGAGCGCCGTCTTTGCATTTTCCAATTTAATCTCGAATTTAATTTAAAATCTAATTTGACGCTTCGTCCTTGAAATCTCGTCGACGAGGCCAAAGCGCATCTCACCGCCGCGCAGGTATTCGCGAGGCTGTCTCCCCGCGCGGCCCCTTCCCCGCCACCGAGGCATTCGGCATCGATCGATCGTTGTCGTGGACCGTTGCCGGCGAAGCGGCCAGCCTCGCCGTGCGAAAAAGACGCGCTTTTACGAATCTTGTCTGTTTGTTTTTTTTTTTTTTTGCCCGTCGTCGCTCGTGTTTCAATCGCCGCCCCCTTCCCTCCCCCGCCCCCCTCCCAAAAAATCCCGCCAATCGGCGCGAAAATTCGACGCCCGATGCTGCTCGAGGGACTCGTCGGGACGAGCTCGCAAGAGGGAATAATGCAGAAGGAGAGTCGCGCGGCGTTGTATCGGAGAGCCCCAAACATGTGGGGAGCCGCCGTTGGGTTTTCGGCGAGAAATTCGGAACGTGCCCTGGGGGGGGGGGGGGGCCAGCTCCGATCCAGAGCCAAGGTTCTCACAAGGATCTCTCGGCTGTCGCCCGTATCTCTTTGATTCTCGGTTGAGATCCCACTGGCTCGCATTCGTTTTCGAGTCGATTTCCACCCGTTCTCTTTACAATTGTCTGTCTGTCTGTCTGTCTGTGTTTCTGTGTTTGCGCGCGCGTCACGCGCTCTTCGCTGGGCGACCGCTCGAAATGCGCCAATTTTTCTCCCTCGGCTGGGACGCCGACGAGTTTAATAATTAATACCGATGAAATCGAGACGAGACGACGGGGGCGCGCAGCGCGACGTCTCTTAACGAGGCCGAATTACCCTCGGCTCGGCTTTCGTCCCACGACTCCCCCCCCCCCCCCCCGATTCGGACAATTGCGCCGCGTTAAGGCGACGCGCAATAATGTATTCCGCGTTGTGAGCGGCGAGGCCTGGCGGCCTTAAGGTCCCCTCGATCGCTATGAAAACGCGCGTTTAATACACAGAACTGTATATGTATGCCCAATTGAAAGCAATTGCGCGATCGCGGCCGTAGCGGGCTCTATAAGGCGCGCTGCGAGTCCGCTCGCGTGTGGCTCGTACATCGTACGTATTTGCCTGGTTGCTTTTACAATAGCAGCGGTATTTGTGCATGTGTGTGTATATAACAAAACGCTTGGCGCGGGACTCCCATTGCAATAGTCGCGGAGCTCGTCATCAGCATCTATGCGAGACAAAGGCTTCGATATTTCTATGTATGCATATATATGCGCGCGCGTGTGTGCGTGTGTGTGTATATAGATAGAAATATTTCTACAGTATCTCTATCTGTATATACAGATCTACATATACAGGCGTCTGTCGGCACGCGCTTTACTGCCGGTCTACACACTCGTACGACACGCCGTCTTGTATTATTTACCGGCTTAAACAGGAGGCCGACTTTCTTTGCGCTTTTACCGTTGATGAACCGCGATAAGATACTCTCATGCTTGGGCGTATAGATAAATACACATCCGTGCACGATTCTTAACAGTGCGGCATACCGCAAGAGGTGCGCAGTAGCTGTTTACAGACTATGTCACGCCGATCTGTATAGATATATATATATATATATATATATATATATATATATATATATATATATATTATAACAGTTGATCCGGCCGACAGCCGTGGGTTTTTCGCACGAATTGCGGAGTTGCGCGTTTTATCGAGCTTTCAGTTTCATTATATATATATATATATATTTAATGTTATCGTTATATATATGTATAGGCAACAGTAGGGCAATAATTCATCTGAGGTGCATCCAAGTGAGGGAAAAAAATATAGAATGATTAAACCGCACGTTGTCTATTAAAAATCAACATTTTTCGATCTTTACCAATGTATAAATTGTATCTGCTGCTTTTCGAATAATGCATTGGTGCATTAATTCGCTTAGTTGGAATTTACTTGAGGCACTTATCACTCCGCCTCAGACGAACGAAGTTGAGCGTGCCTCGAGTAATTTCCGAAGTCGCGTATATACGCGTCCACCTGTCCATCGAAGGAACAAAATCGAAAGAAAAACACTTCGCGCGAGTTTTCCCGCGGCCAATGGCGCTGCGACAGTGCGCCCCGAGCAAATTCCTTCCTCCAAGCTTTGAAGCTGTTTCGGCAGCTGGCGCGGCTCGACAGCCTCGGCGCACGGCGTCCCCGCGCACGCTGTCACACGCGCGAACGACAGCAGGGTGGCGAGGACCTCGAGAGCTCGGACAGGCCAAGCCGACGACGGTGGTCGCGTCGTCCCCTTCGGCCCCCGTGCAAGTTTATGCAGGGACGACGAGACGGTGCTCGTTGTCGCGCGCTCTCCCGTGGCTATACGGGCGCGTAATGATTTTTCGAATGTGCACAGTTTCGAGTGTACGCGTAATGTACACAGTCGTAGGGTTCTGTAATGAAATTATCCCTTAGCAGCGAGTTGAATATCCAATGTTGCCACAATCTCGTATATATATATGTGTATATATGTATATGTATACATATATATATATATATATATATATATATATGCGTCGTCGTTCCTTTGAGTAACGACGACGGGGAACGGAGGGAGATGTCAGCACGCGCGAAATTCCATTGCGTTACGAAAATGTAATAATAACAGAGCGACGAGAGACGAGAGAGAGAGAGAGAGAGAGAGAGGAGAGAGAGAGAGAGAGAGAGAGACGCCACTATGCCGCTTACGACCCGCGCATTCTGAAACCGAAAAATGGCGCCGTGTGCACGCCGTCGTCGGGGCATCGTCGTCGGGGACTGCAGGACGAGAAAGTGTCTGTGTAAGCGCGCGCGCGTGTGCGTGTGCGTGTGGGTGTGGGTGACTGGGAGAAAGAGAGACGAGAGAGCGACGAGAGAAAGAGAGGGGGGAAGAGAGAGAGAGAGAGAGAGAGAGAGAGAGAGAGAGAGAGCATGAAAGGAGAGCTGCGGCGGCGCGCCGAGAACGCGGCCCCGGACGGGACTGGCGCCCGCGTCGTCGCCTCGCTCCATACGCTCGCCGATATACTTGTTGCTAGGCAATTCCAGCGCAGTAGTCGCGAGCCTGCCCCGGCCTATACCGGTGCACGCACCCTGTTCTATGTCTGTTCGCATGTACCACGCCGTTACGTGCATGTGCCTAGCTACACACCCGCACACCTGGACACCTGGGTACACCTGTGATGCATTATGTATGCGCATGCATACCTACGATGCATACTCGCGTGTATACAGAATCCTTACCAGCGTTCATGTACATCCACATCTATATATGTATGTGTATATATATATATATATATATATATATATATATATCTGTATATATATATATATATCCACGTCGATGAATCGTACAGGCCAAATAGCTTTTATTTGTTTTCACCCTCGCATCGGTATTTCTCCTCCACCGCATCAGTCCGCGATCTTTCTCTGTAACTTCACATTACACTGTGCGATTACAATTCGTATATATAAGTAGAGCTCGAGAAAAAGCTTTGTTACAGGTTGGATTCTTCAGCAATGATCGGCCGTTAATGCGCGCCGCGACCAATAATTTACGTCCGATCGTAAATCTATAGTCGAACGTTGCAGCTCTATACACTGTATATTATCCTGGCATTATACTTTCGAACATTGTATATATATATATATATATATATATATATATATATATATATATATATATATATAGATATACACTCTTTTAAAGTACCTAAGCTGAGAATCCAGACACACACACACACACACATCTGTATTTTAAGTGTGGAGCATGGAGCTGAAATTTGCTTTATCGATCGGGGCGAGAAATCGATCGTCGTCATTGCCGGGATCGTAAAAGTGTATTTTTTCTATTATATGGATGCGCATAATATGATTTTGGGAGAGTTCGATGCAGATATACAGGTTGGAAAAATCCGTGCGTATCGCTATGGGTCTGGAACTGTGTCTCGGGGTAATAAAATTCATCTGAACCGGATAGCAGGGGGCGGGGGGGGGTAGTTTGTTATTAAGCCCGTGTTATGTACCGCTCGTCGTAAAAGTATGCACGATGTATAAAATTATATCGACGTTGCGCGCGCGCAAATGTACGCTCACCTCCCGTCGATCGACGACTCAGTGGATCTTTACGAATCGACGATATATTCTGTGCAGATCTATATATAATATTACCGATATTCGTACGGATTTCATTGAGATTACATAAAATTCTATATAGATTAGCGCGCATCGTAGTAAGGGAATTCTCGCATCGTTTTCATCCGTTAGAAGATAATAATTAATTTATAAAAAAAACTGCAATACTCGACGATAATACACTACACTACACTACACTACACTACACTACACTACACTACACTACACACGCACACACACACACACACTTATATACAGATGGTGATATAAATTTCCGAGATAAGGATAAAACTTTTTATAGATTTTATACAATACGGGTATTCCCGAGTAAATAAATCATGTACATAAGAGGCAGTCGATCGCTACATAAAATTGATTGCTAATAATTTCTTATTAGCTACTCGATACTTTGTAAATACATATATTGTACTCTTCAATAGTTTTACTTCCCATTATTTTGCAGCTAATCTTTCGTTGAACGTACGCAAATGTCTCTCTCTCTCTCTCTCTCTCTCTCTCTCTCTCTCTCTCTCTATGCGTGTATGTGTGGTTTGAATCAAATTAAGAATCGTCCATACATTGCATTATGAAAGATCGTACCAATGATGTATTTAGAGGACGCGTACATTAGTAGTAATATAGTTATTTGTTACACAGCTCTCTACGCGGGTGGATTACGTCAGTTTATATATATATATATATATATATATATATATATATATATATGTGCGTGTCTCTCTCACCCTCTCTCACCCTCTCTCACCCTCCCTCCTTCTCTCTCTCTCTCTCTCTCTCTCTCACGCAGACGAACGAGCCATATCTGTCCCACAGAAGTCAAGGACCAGATATAATATAAATAATTGATCTCAATTATATCGCGCACATTGCTTCGTCGCTTCTATAAACGCCGGTCCGCGCGATCGCGATCAGACTCGGGCAATTATCGCGAAATATTATTAATACATGCACCCGCGAAGATCGATGGATGGTCGGTCGTGGGGAGGAATGCAGCGGATCATATGCACAATAATATCCGCGGTGGCTGCCGTCGGTTTTTTCGTTATTTCGTTACGGCTTTTGCCGGATACATGCCGGCGTGACGATGCGCAAAAACGAAAACCAGACGAAGTTACGTACGGCAATGAGCGCGCACGGACGGACAATTGCAAATTTTCAGTAATTTTTTCATACGCGAGATATTCGTCCTGATAAGTTAAACATCGATTATCTGGCTAGTCTGACCTGGCTTTATCTTGTATATGAATCAGGCGGTTATACACGCATATATATATATTATTGTATATGAATTATTGTATAACAATCGAGATAACACGCGAAAACGTGACGTAAGGAGGCTCTTAGATATATATGTATGCATGTATACAAGTTTAGAATAAAGGACGAGAGAGAATAAAGAAGAGAAGAGAAGAAATGAAGAGGAAAGATCGAGAAAAACGTGAAAAATACGAGGTAAACGTATATACACGAGACACAAAAGTTTTGTGATACAATGCCATGTGTACGCACATCGGCGTCGCAGCCTTGTTGCATTGATTATATACGTATGGCCGCTGCAGTTCGCCGATGGTGTATTTTCCTTCTTTTTTTCTTTTCCTCTCTCTCTCTCTCTCTCTCTCTCTCTCTCTCTCTCTCTCTGTCCATCCGGGCATTGTACATTGCACGCCGTCGCAGCTGCCTCGTCGCGCCAATTTGCGCAGCTCGACGTGCCCAATCATATACACGATTCGGGAAATAACGCGAGGATTTTTCCCTTAACGTGAATCTCTCATCAAGAATTTGCAGAAATCCGCTGATCCCAGTGTATGCACCACATATATACACAATTGATCTCCGCGGCGCGGCGTTCCTCTTCATCCATTCTGTGTATTTACCTATAATGTATATATATATATAAATTAGAAGTTTTCGCAAACTCGAGTCTTACGTTACGGAGAAACCAGCCGGACGACGGAGCGACGATAATGCGCCCGTCGCGCAAACGACGAGTTGAACGACGAACGGCAGAGCCTCGGGCTTTAAAGAACTTTCTGCGTAACGCGCGCCCCGGTGCGCCGATCGAGACAACGAAAAAGCTCGATAAACTTTTTTTTTTTTTACCAGCGGCAAAGCCATCGTCCGAGATCGTTACGAAAGTTCGATGTATTTAGCACGCGTGACTTCGGGCCGCGGACGAATCTGAGGAATTGCCAGTCTCGTCGACGGATGCGCGGACGTTGACGCTCGACCGTTGCTTTGGCGTGTCCAAAGCTTACTTCGGCGATTGACGAAGCAACGGGACGGACGTGTGCGAGGCTCGACGTGTATCGGAAGAAATTTTGAGTAAATTGTCGCTTCGGCTTTAGCGCGGAATTGGGCTGGAGCACAGATCATCTGCCCATTGGCTCGGGGAGAGATATTCTTTCATTTTTCGCGCTCACAAAATACATCGGCATCCAAATTCTTCATTTTCAAATTGGATTTTAAGTAGGGCGATGCTACCTCCATGAATGGGAGACATTAGAATTAGAATTTTATTTATTAAAGCCTAAGGACTCGTGGTACTTCATAAACCAAGGAGAAAGAGAGAGAGAGAGAGAGAGAGATAAAGAGAGAGGGAGACTTTATTATATAATGCTTCAATGCAGTGAGCATCGAATATTCTGCATAGGGGGATGGCGCAGGAGGCTCGAACGCAATTATTTCGAATCGAGAGTCAGAATCCGTCTCTGGACACCAGAACCCCCCCCCCCCCGCCGCCACCAGATTATTTGCTCTATAATCGGCAATGGCGAATCCCCTGTCTCACTTTCTATATTCCTGATTGTACAACGTGTATATATAAAAAGAATTTTTTAAGTATATTTATCACGCCTACATATACGTATACGCGTACTCACAAACTAATATACACTGCGTATACGCACGCGTACATTTTGTGAAGATATAATAATAATCAAGAGAGAAAGACACTTGTGTATGTATATATATATATATATATATATATATATATATATATATATATATATATATATATATATATTGTTGCTTGCGCGACCGCTAACAACGCAAAATGAGCACTAAATCTCCCGACGCTTAAACGCCGACATCATTCTCTTTCGCTATAATTTTTGTTCGCGTGCGCGATTTTTCCCTTGATGTCAAATGTGTGCGTATGTGTATGTAATAACACGTGCGAAGCATTATTTATTATTAATTACTTTTCCGTCTCAGATCTTAAAGATGTCCTCGCGTGCACGCGCGCTTCTCTACACATGTATATAATTACTATAATATATATATTTATAAACAGTCTTTTTTTCATGCACGCGCAGCGAAAGATTACTTTTATATCGAATTCGAAAGCCACTGCGTAGACCGGAGGTGTGAAGAATGTTTTATTACAATAACCCGATTGTATTATATTGAATAGCATCGTGATTTAGTATTGTTCTAGGTGTGTGTGTGTGTGTGTGTGTGTGTGTGTGTGTGTGTGTGTGTGTGTGTGTGTGTGTGTGTGTGTGTGTGTGTGTGTGTGTGTGTGTGTGTGTGTGTGTGTGTGTGTGTGTGTGCGTGTGTGTGTGTGTGCGTGTGTGTGTGTGTGTACATTCGTGCAAGGTAGACCTATTATATTGAACGGCGTGATCATAATTATCTTTCTTTTCCTTCTTTATTTAAAAAATTTTTTTTTTCGTGATATTATAATCAAAGCGACGTATGCACCAGGTATTGACGTAATTTTATGCTAAGAAAATTTTAGTTTGATAATTTTTCGCGCGTGCACAAAAATTAAGCACATGCTAATATTTAATTATTTCTCTAGATTATAATGCATTGTTATTCGTGACATTATTGTAATTGCTTCTAAAAAATGATTACATACTTTACACACACAAATGCGCTAGCGCGAGCGTACACAAGCACATACAACATTTATTGCAATGTTTTTATAGAAAATACTATATTAGCTATAGAGTATATATATATTTAATGACTAAGATGTTGAGTCAATTTGAATAATTGTTTAATTTATACGAGAATTGATATAAGAGCAAATATTAAATTTAATTATAATCCTTATTATTCTTTTATTGTACTTCTATAAATATATATTTTTATAAATGTGTTTATATACTGGAACCTTCTAAAACTCAAAAAGTTTATAGTTAAATACTACGATGCTTGGCGCCCACTATCGGTAAAATACCTGCACCAGGGGCGCACAGCTTGGCGCAACAGTTATTACATATTATGCATGGGAGCTGCCTATGCGTGCGTGTGCGCGCGGGTGTGTATGTGTGTGTTTGTATGTGTACCAGGTAAGTCGAATGCTGTAATATATATAGGCGCGACGATCGCTATATGAACGTTCGGCAGGTAAATCAATCCAATACGCGCTCGGTAATCGCGCGCGAGGGTACCTGCTTTACCTTCACTTGAGCGCGCGGTAACTCCGGCGATAATAAGCGCGTTTGAAATACGCGCCGCGGTGCGGTCGCTATCTTCCCAGATAGCAGCGTATGCCAGGCATGATCATGCACGACATCTGATGCGTATTCATTCGTAATCTGCGCGTATATTGCGAGATTTGTTCTGCTGCGCAAGATTGCGGGTAATGTGAATGTACGTGTTTGCGCAAAATCTGGAGCAAAAGAATGGACTTATTGCCAGCTATGTGCGAGATCAAATTTTTAATATACTAAAAATATTTTTAGGTTATAAGCATATATATATATATATATATATATATATATATATATATATATATATATATATATACATGTATATATCAATATATAGTATACGTGTGCCATGTGGATGTGTCAGTATTTCAAGTTTGTTTTGAAATAACTTCAGAAATTCTATGAAAATGATACATATTATGTTACATTACAATATTATCGATGAAATATAATGTAATGTTAAAAAAGTATGCATTTGAAATTCTTCCATTTTTAAAATATTTTATATAATATTGCATTTCTTTTTTATTTAGATTCCATCAGATATATGGACTTTTTCTTTATTTTGACGATTATTCGAGAAATAATTAATTGATTTATAATATATAATAAATAATTAAATGATTTGAAAATATATCTTATTTTGTTGATGATTAGGACAAACCAGATTAATGAGTTTTTAGGACTAGATTATATAAATATAAAGATTTATACTATACATTTTATTATGTTCATTCATATGTAACTATTATATTTTAATTTATTTGTGTAATTTAGTATAATTAATTACATATAATTGCATTAGTTTAATTTTATGTGTAAAATAAAAGTATTTTGAAAATTAAACTTTTAATTCTTTTAATAGATGAAAATATGATCTATTATAATGTTTTGAATAATATTTATTTATTTATTATTAATGTTTTTACGACTTATATGTACACGAATATATATTTAATATGTAACATATTCTTGCATATTTGAATTTTTATATTTTCCCGCCTCGGTACTGCGCAAGCAAATCCGCGTTTTTTACCGTTACATTTTAAACGTTCCACGAACTTTTTGAAATCTAAATTCAATTTTGGTTGTACTTATAAGTATATGTACAAGTTTTTTCCTATAATAAATATAATTTATTGTTTAAACAAAAAGAAAAAGAAAGACTTAAATTTATATTGAGAAATTTCAACATTTTGAGATTTAAGAATTCTCTGATTTTTAAATTATACAAGGTAAGTTTCTTAAATTATTAAATAACATCGGACTGAATTTAATTCTTAAAAAAGACCACTGAAAGTAGAGAATACACATTTTTCATTTAGCATTACAATTTTCTGAGAAGTTTAATATTGTTACTCACTAAACTTTTGAAATTATTTAATTTGAGTGTTATTTAGATAACTAACACGATTAAATTTTTTGTAATTATTTCTTTGTTGATTTATTTTTTTATATTTTGAATAATTATAATCAGTTACATAACTAATTAATAATCATATCTGTTGTAGTTCATCATCGCAATTATGCTACTCATACTAAAAGGAATTTCTCTTCCTTCTTATGTAAAAGAAGAAGATGCTTGACATTAATTCCAATATTTTCACTTTACTTTTTATTATGCCGTATTGTGGATACCATAAAAAAGGTACAGTAAAGAATAAATAGTATAAATAAAAATTTAAAAATAATTAGTAATAAATTGTAATATATTGTAATATTTTAATATATGTCTAAATTTTAAATTTAATTGTAAATAAAATCTGTTTTGTATAAAATATAATTCTTCAAAGTTTTATATAGTTTGATTGTTTCAGAGGCCTAGGGGATTGGAAAAAAGATATACAAAACAAAAGGACGTACTGAAGCAGGTTTGTATCAATCTATAGTTTATCTTATTTTGAAAGAAATGAGGATAAATTGTATAGAAACTGTTCAAAATATTTTGTATACCATAGAAATTTTTCAATTACATTTATATGGTGATTTTGATGAATTAAATTTCAAATAATATTTCCAACGTCTCACAACAGTGAGATTGTCTTAATATTTCTTCAAAGTTTAAATATTGTTGCTCGCTAAAATTTTGAATTTATTTATTTTGAATATCATCTAGATAACTAGCATGATTAAATTTTTCTTATTTATATCATATTATCAAAGGCCTAGGGGATTGAAAAAAAAACAATCTATATGTCAAATTTCAGAACAATCGGTTCAGTAGTTTTTTCGGTTATCGCGTACAAACAAAAACACGCTTCGTCTTTATAAATTAGTATGATATGATATGATATGATATGATATGATATATATATATATATATATATATATATATATATATACACCTCTACAATTGTTGAAATTGCAGCTAATGTGGCTGCATGTACTTGCAATGAAGGTTCGTTTACTCTATTAGCCATTATGAAAAAGATGCAAATCAGTACAGGGTGAAGTTCCCACGAATGGGCGCGACATGTTGACGAGTTGCGAATAAATAGTGCACGACAGTAAAGAAGGAAGAGTTTTACGTAAACTAATACAAAAAGATGTTTTAGACCATGTATATGAAAGCGTTTTGCTATATGAACCCGGTATTGACGATTCTATATGAACCTGAAAGAATTATAAAGTTTGATTGTGAAATTTTTAGTTTACAAAACTTTTAAGCTATTTCCTGAAAACTGCCATTTTTGAAGTCGGTGTACATCCGCACACAAAATCTGTTGAACCGATCGGTTTAAAAATTTGCACAATACATCTTTACATAATTCATCAGGTAACGCCATCGAGTTTTTTGGTTATTTTTATTAATTCTTAATTTTACAGTAACAAATAACCATATTTTTTTATGGCAAAAATCGAATTTTTGGCTTCTTAGGGCTACCAAAAATTATAAAATTAAAAAAACAAAAGAAAACTCGACAGCGTTACCTGAGGAAACATCTCCTTTGAAGAATGCACTTTAGTTTTTGCAATTCCAATGATTCTGTGGTGCGTAATCGTGTACAGCGCAAAACAATTTTTTCTCGAGAAGCCTCTGGAGATTCACTGTCATTCACTTAATATTCAATATTTTTCAATCAAAATTTAGGAAAATATTGTTCCAATGATACATTATTATATGAAATTTCACTGGATAATCCGGCTGTATCTGTGTCGCGAGAAAAAATTCTTAAAAACATGACTGTTTTATACCGAATTAACCTCCCCCTCCCCTCCCTCAATATTAAGCGCTTATTTAGAAATACGGTAGATGAAGAGGCCTCTGACTTTATACATTGTCACACATTTGTTTAATTTACTTAAAGCTAGCCATGAAAGAAATATAAAACTAAAATATTGGTATATGAATTTTATGAGAGAACTGAAACCGACTGAAACATTTCTACGAAATAAATTTGTTTTCAACAAAATAACTTTTAGTATTTAAAATATGAAAGCCTTGCTTTATTTAAGAAAAAAGATGGTCGAAGTTGTTTCCACAGCTCTTGGGTTATCAATTCCGGAAGAATTACGGAAGTGCACGGCCACTTCACTCGCTCCAATCGCTGCCATTGACCCACACAGTGTTCAGAGAAGTACGTAACACATTACTTCGAGCGCAACTTGGCTTACTCTGTATTAACACACTAATGTCTGAGTCTGCTAAGCTGGGGACTCCCACCAAATCCTCCATTTACGATGTGCAAATTGCTTTCATCATTGCAGACCAGATCTTAAATAGTGCGGGAGACTTACAACAGGATATAAGTGAGAAAAAGCCTGTGTGTTCTGATCTTCTTTACAGCCGGCACGAAATCTATTTCGTCGAAGATCATATATACACGCACATTGGTGCTTGCTCCACAGAGAAATTACCATCTCTTAATTATGTTACATAAATAATCTTACAACCGTTGGTAGGTACTTAGCAGCAAACTAAAGTTTGGTCAGCAGCATTGCCCTTCCACAGTGATGTTCGACTAGTGCTGGGAAACATCGGACCACCTCGTTCTTAATGGGCGCACGCGGGGTTATATACTAATCGAGGATCATTCTTGACACTTGCGAGAATCTTTTTTTCTTGAGTAAAAATTGAGTTTCCGGATACTAAATAAAAAATCAATTATCTCAAAAGTATCGTATATACACTACAAAAACTATAATTTTTTTTAGAAATTATAAAAAGTGGCAAAATAGTTGGATTGATTTATAAAAACACTATTTTATGCTATTTTATAATTTTAAAGGAGGACTTTCGAAATCTACTGGCTGTCTTATGGAACTAAAACGCTGTACCAATCGGTAATGCTAAAGAACCACTGTGTCGGTAAGAGTTTTTCATATGTCAATATAGCAGATTTTCTAATAACCCCCCAGATAACATTGCGCCGGCGTATATTACCCAGATAGCAGCGTATGCCAGGCATGATCATGCACGACATCTGATGCGTATTCATTCGTAATCTGCGCGTATATTGCGAGATTTGTTCTGCTGCGCAAGATTGCGGGTAATGTGAATGTACGTGTTTGCGCAAAATCTGGAGCAAAAGAATGGACTTATTGCCAGCTATGTGCGAGATCAAATTTTTAATATACTAAAAATATTTTTAGGTTATAAGCATATATATATATATATATATATATATATATATATATATATATATATATATATATATATATACATGTATATATCAATATATAGTATACGTGTGCCATGTGGATGTGTCAGTATTTCAAGTTTGTTTTGAAATAACTTCAGAAATTCTATGAAAATGATACATATTATGTTACATTACAATATTATCGATGAAATATAATGTAATGTTAAAAAAGTATGCATTTGAAATTCTTCCATTTTTAAAATATTTTATATAATATTGCATTTCTTTTTTATTTAGATTCCATCAGATATATGGACTTTTTCTTTATTTTGACGATTATTCGAGAAATAATTAATTGATTTATAATATATAATAAATAATTAAATGATTTGAAAATATATCTTATTTTGTTGATGATTAGGACAAACCAGATTAATGAGTTTTTAGGACTAGATTATATAAATATAAAGATTTATACTATACATTTTATTATGTTCATTCATATGTAACTATTATATTTTAATTTATTTGTGTAATTTAGTATAATTAATTACATATAATTGCATTAGTTTAATTTTATGTGTAAAATAAAAGTATTTTGAAAATTAAACTTTTAATTCTTTTAATAGATGAAAATATGATCTATTATAATGTTTTGAATAATATTTATTTATTTATTATTAATGTTTTTACGACTTATATGTACACGAATATATATTTAATATGTAACATATTCTTGCATATTTGAATTTTTATATTTTCCCGCCTCGGTACTGCGCAAGCAAATCCGCGTTTTTTACCGTTACATTTTAAACGTTCCACGAACTTTTTGAAATCTAAATTCAATTTTGGTTGTACTTATAAGTATATGTACAAGTTTTTTCCTATAATAAATATAATTTATTGTTTAAACAAAAAGAAAAAGAAAGACTTAAATTTATATTGAGAAATTTCAACATTTTGAGATTTAAGAATTCTCTGATTTTTAAATTATACAAGGTAAGTTTCTTAAATTATTAAATAACATCGGACTGAATTTAATTCTTAAAAAAGACCACTGAAAGTAGAGTATACACATTTTTCATTTAGCATTACAATTTGCTGAGAAGTTTAATATTGTTACTCACTAAACTTTTGAAATTATTTAATTTGAGTGTTATTTAGATAACTAACACGATTAAATTTTTTGTAATTATTTCTTTGTTGATTTATTTTTTTATATTTTGAATAATTATTATCAGTTACATAACTAATTAATAATCATATCTGTTGTAGTTCATCATCGCAATTATGCTACTCATACTAAAAGGAATTTCTCTTCCTTCTTATGTAAAAGAAGAAGATGCTTGACATTAATTCCAATATTTTCACTTTACTTTTTATTATGCCGTATTGTGGATACCATAAAAAAGGTACAGTAAAGAATAAATATTATAAATAAAAATTTAAAAATAATTAGTAATAAATTGTAATATATTGTAATATTTTAATATATGTCTAAATTTTAAATTTAATTGTAAATAAAATCTGTTTTGTATAAAATATAATTCTTCAAAGTTTTATATAGTTTGATTGTTTCAGAAGCCTAGGGGATTGGAAAAAAGATATGCAAAACAAAAGGACGTACTGAAGCAGGTTTGTATGAATCTATAATTTATCTTATTTTAAAAGAAATGACGATAAATTGTATACAAACTGTTCAAAATATTTTGTATACCATTGAAATTTTTCAATTATGTTTATATGGTGATTTTGATGAATTAAATTGCAAATAATATTTCCAACGTCTCACAACAGTGAGATTGTCTTAATATTTCTTCAAAGTTTAAATATCATTGCTCGCTAAAATTTTGAAGTTATTTAATTGGAATATCATCTAGATAACTAGCATGATTCAATTTTTCTTATTTATATCACTGTTGATTTATTTTTTCATATTTGGAATAATTTTAATCAGTTACATAACTAATTAATAATAATATATGTTATAGTTCATCATCGCAATTATGTTGTTCAAACTAAAAGGAATTTCTCTTCATTCATATGCAGAAGGAGATACTTCACATGAATTCAAATAGTTTTACTTTACTTTATTATGCCGTATTGAGGATGCCATAAACAAAAATGTATAGTAAATAATAAATATTACAAATAAAAATTTAGAAATAATTTCTAATAAATTGTAATATATTGCAATATTTTAATATATGTATAAATATTAAATTTAATTGTAAATAAAAACTGTTTGGTATAAAATTTAATTTTTTAAAGTTTTATATAATTTGATTGTTTCAGAGGCCTAAGGGATTGAAAAAAAGATATGCAAAACAAAGAATGTACTGAAGCAGGTTTGTTTGAATTTATAGTTTTTCGTATTGTAAAAGAAAGTAGGATAAATTATATACAAAAAGTACAAAATATTTTGTATACCACTGAAATTTTTCAATTAAGTTTTTCAGGCTATTGTGATTAATTGAATATCAAATAATATTTTTTCAAACTCACAAAGTGAGATTGTCTGAATATTTTTTCAAAAGTTAAATATTGTTGTTCGCTAATATTTTGATGTTATTTAATGTAAATTTCATTTTTATAACTTGCATGATTTAATTTTTCTTATTTATATCACTGTAGATTTTTTTTATATTTAGAATAATTTTAATCAGTTACATAACTAATTATAATAATCATATTTGTTTCAGTTGATCATCGCAATTATGCTGCTCAAATTAAAAGGAATTCCTCTTCATTCATATGCAGAAGAAGAAGATGCTTATTATGATTTCAAATAGTTTCACTTTATCTTTTATTATGTCGTATTGTGAATAGCATAATAAAAAAGGTACAGTGAATAATGAATAGTATAAATAAAAATTTAGAAATAATTTCTAAGAAATTATAATATATTGCAATATTTTAATATATGTATCAATTTTAAATTTAATTGTAAATAAAAACTCTTGTATAACATATAATGGTTTATTTATTTCACAAAAAAAAAATAAAAATAAATTTAATTTACCTGCTGAGCCTAGCAACGTTACCTGCACGTGCACGATCATGCCTGTAATATATCGGCACTGTACGCACAATATACGCGCAGATTTCACGCTTATTACGCCGGCGCAACTATGCGCGAAATCTACGCGCTTATTGTACGGTTCCTGGCAAGCAGAAACAGCGATTTCAAGCCGCTTGCAAGCGCGCAATCTGTCGATCATCTGCGCACTCAATGTTATCTGGGTTTATTATCTCTGGCCGCGCGTAAGTCGGTTTTTTTGTCGGTAATAATAATTCCAAGTACTCCCTTACCGATTACGGGTAAAAAAAAAGATTGTTTATAGGCGCGCAATAAGAGCTCGTATACGAAAGACACAAAACACAGGATAATGATTATTTTTGTATATTTCATTTAATTACAGCATGAATTTGTTATGCTCTTGTAATATCGTCCACTTTTCTCGTGGAAGAATATTTTTCACGCAGGTATTAGTATAGATCTAATTTCTAGAAAATATATTATGAGGCATATATCAAAACATATACTTTTAAAGCTTGATTTATTAAACAATTGATCAAAGAACAAAATCTATATCGAAGATAACAGAGTAAAGTAAAAATAAAGGTCTATAAGCTAGAATCTCTTAATGGATCTTTAATATTTCAATTTTTTCACATAATAGATTCATAACGCATTCTCGAGATATTTCTGTCTCTTTTACAAACCAATATATTTATAGTGGCAATCAATCCGATTGCCCTTATTCGCAACCCCGCCCCCTTCGCGTAGAATTCGAAAGACAAAGTATAATATACGATATGCAAGGACGATACGACTGTCCCATTCGCTGTCAACTTGAAACCTATAGCAATACGTTCTATATTGATTCGCTCTCTGTCAGTCGACGTCAAAGTAGAATATTTCATTTTCATTTTAAAATTGCAGGACGTTCTTGCGAAAGCACGTTTTTTTTCTCGTAAAAACATCCAACAGATGGCAATGAATGTAAATCGCGAGAATTTAATAAGTGAATTTAAGAGTGAACAAAAGTCCAATAGAACCGAAGCGTTAAATACTGCACGTCTCGCTTAAATTGGTTTTATTTTGTAAAATTCTGAATTAATACACGAACTTCGTTAAAATCCACATCGTTCAATCAGCTATTTACACGCCTGTCCGCCATCTCGGCAATTTTCCTAATCTCGTCTCGACGCAAAATGCAAGCAAATCGATAAATCGTAATATTGTCGTTCATTTGCTGTTTTTTCTTTTTATTTTTGATAAAAAAAAAAGAAGGGTAAGCGCGTTTCGGCCGAATTTCGCCGCGTGGGCCACGAGGCGAACGGCGCAGGCGCAAATCAAAACAAGTCACTTACTCGTGTCGTTCTCCGGCGACTGGATCCCCTCGCCCACATCCTCGGGCGACGTCGACAGGGCTGAAACAGAACGAGAGACAGGCAAAGCGTTAGAACTCTGGCAGTGTCGGCGATAAAATTTTAATGGACCGGCGATATAGCAGCGGGGCGGGAGGAGAGTCGAAGGGGGAGGAGAGTAAATCCACAGAAAAGAAAAAAACAAAAAAAAAAAAAAACATATTTCCACACGCCTTGGATGGGATCGTTTTCGTGTCGCGCGTTAGAACGGCGCAAATCAAAAACTGCCCGCATTGCGTTTTTTTTTTTTTGCATTGCAATAGGATGCGTGTCGCTCGGGGGGCGGGGGGGGGCAGCCGTCGAAGTCTCGAGGCGTTTTATTGGCGCGGACTTCCCCGACGGCGACGGGTGCGAGTCGATCGGAGCGTTCCTAGCGTGGTGCACACCCGTGTGTAACGATCGATTTTTTTTTTTGCGTGGACAAAATTTTACGCATATCGGTATTATAGAACGTGAAAGCGTAACTTGAAAAAATCTCACGCGACGAGGCGCAAACGATTAAAACAATTCAATAGAGGAAAGAAAAAAGATTTACGAAAAATTGCAAATGCTTTCGAATTGAACGCGTGCCTAGCATACGCACAGTCCTAATGAATTGTAGAAGAAACAATTTTTTCAATAAATCCGAATTACCATTATCTGTATGCCAATATTGTCCTCCCCCCCCGCCCCTCAGGCCGACGTTTACACGATGATCGAGATTAGACACTTCTAAATCTCGACGTCGGAAAGGCCTTTGCCTCTATGCATGTGTGTGTGTGTGTGTGTGTCTGTGTACAAGCGCGCGCGGTCCGCGCTCGGTGAAAAAGTGCGTGACATAATAATATAGCTATAGACATAATAATAATAGCTGATAATCCACTTCATACGGGCAATAGCGATCACTGTTCAATACAGCGAGATAAGCTAAAACAACGCGAGGAGTGAAATACGAGCTATATATATATATATATATATATATATATATATATATATATACACACGCTGTTTGCTGTATTGATAGCAATATATATATATATATATATATATATATATATATATATATATATATATATAAATACATGTTTTAAGAGGTACCTCTCGGCAATAACTAATTCGCGCTTTGCTAAGCGCTCGTGCATATATACATTAGGGATATTTATCCGACATACAATTAATTTATTGTTCATATGTACTCGTGTATATATATACATTTATGCATACGCAATAAGCAGCGACGTCTCCTGAAATTCTCCTCTCGATCGACAAATTGCGCCTATATCACGCACCGATTATTGCCGATTCTCGCGGCACGAGACAAAGGACTGTACGTTTCCGTTAATCTATGCACTTGTCGCGAATAATCCAGTTTTTTTCTCTCTCACATATTCAGTACTTTAAAACTGTTTTTATGCATACCCTCGAGCATACAACATCATATTAATACGCATGTTCACGCATATTTGAATGTTACTATATATGTGCGCGCTATCAACGTATATATATATATATACGTATATACGTGTCAAAAAATTACATTTATGAAAAGTTCTGAATTATTTATAAGGCGTTATAAATAACGCGCAATCGAATCGTGGATTATGAGAAGACGCAATAAATGCCCGTATGCAAATGATTTCTCTTATACGCATATACGTTTCGTATAAAGAATTGTGTCTTTTTTTTCTTCTCTTTTTTTTCTTAAATAAAAAGAAAAATTCATACAGTATCAAGACTATAAAGCGGTGGTTACATTGAAAAGCGTACTTATACGGCGAGCATTCATTAATATTATTATTCGCTGATGAATATCGAAGCTTCCAATGCAAATTCATATTTTTCCTTAAATCATCGATATACTATATATACATACATATATATAGATCGACAACTGAGAGTTCTATTACACCTGCCTAAATTTGCCTTAAAAATCCAAATTAAAAACCATCCTTAAATTGAAAAAATTTAATATAATTACATGAAATACAAAATGCGACCAAGCGTCTAATTCTTCAAGGATTGAAACATGTTGACTCCTAAAAATTAAAAAAAAAAAAACAAAAAATATACAAAAAAAAAGTCCCAGTATAATTTATCTCCGACGAAAGAATAGAAGCTTGCCGTTCTATTGGGGGGTACTTGACTTGCCACGTTATTTTCTCGAAAGCCCTCGCGGAGTGTAGGATTTTTTTTTTTTTGTTGCCATTCAATAATCGACACGTCAACGGCCAAATGGGCCGGGTGCGACGAATGTTATCAAGCCGGATGCACGAAAGTTCTAACGCTGCATTCGATTTCGAATCATGCAGTGCTGCGATTGCGTTTGCAGTTATCTTTGATGAAAAATTTCACGCGCGTCGGATTTTGATAGAGGGGCCACTGCGAACTTTTAATTTTTACCGAAAAATACAAATGCAGACTAATGTGTGGAGCATGTGGTGAGTGTGTGTGTGTGTGTGAGAGAGAGAGAGAGAGAGAGAGAGAGAGAGAGAGAAACACACGAGTTCTATATATATATACAAAATTCTCGACCTAATTTCGTGCAAAAGAAATATGCCGCTCTGAAAATTGCGCGCCGAATGCAGTCGTCCTCGCGGTAGGTATGCGAGAGGTTGCGGTGCGCGCCGCGGTCGTTGACAAAATTCGCATAGCGAGCGCGCATGTTACGCATGCCGCGATGTAAACATAGCGCGTACGCAATACACACACACACACACACACACACACACACACACACACACATATATATATATATATCCCTGTGTGTGTGCGCGTGCATATGCATGTATGTGAGTATGTAGGTATGCATGGGAAAAAGAAAAGGCGAGTTGTCGTATCGCCGCGGCACGCCCGTGATCTCTTTTCCTCTACTTCTCGTTTTTGTTTTTCTTACCTATTGCTTTTATGTAAACCTGCATCTTTTTTATCCATTCACATTTTACCTTGCGCGTGAATTTGCAGCAAGAGCGTGCAGTAAGTACTCGTCAGTATTTCATTAATTTTATTTATGGGGACGTTTACGTGATTTTTACACAAGTTTTATACTTATTGAAATTTACCGGAGGAATATTTTTAAATCGAATGCGTGTCAAGGCGCGCGATACGATGAGATTGATGGATGAATTGGAGCTGATAAGCTAATGTCTGAAATCTGACATTGAAAATTACACTGACTTATTCCGATTTTTCCTTCCGCTCTCCCCTAATTTCCGATAATAAATAATTAGAGATAGGATTATTATTATTATAGAATTATTTAATTATTAGAAGATCGTTAATGTTTACACTCACGATGAGATTCCTACCCACTTTTATATGGCACAGTATCTTATTCAAAATAAATCTACGAAATGGTCAATAGCTTTTCAATTCCAATGAAAGTAGTCAACATTTTTGTACGGTCTAAGCTGCAGAACAGTATTTTAATGTATTGAAAATTGTAAATATAATTTTCTGAAATCATCGTAGCTACATAAGATATCGTTATTATCGATTTAAAATACAGTGGCAGAAGAAGCGTCAATACAAATCTTAGATAACAATAAGAACATCTTGTTTCGATAATTCTACATAAATTTTGATTAATTTCTATTTAAGTGCACGGGCGTGCGCGCGCGGCGCGCACACACACACACACAGATGAAAAGAGATCGGCGTACAAAAAGATTTTAATCAAAAGGAATAATTTATAACTATAAGTATATATAGGGAATCACAATATACAAGCTGCTGGTCTCGCGTTATCGCAAATGTAATAAAAAATAGTTATATCAATTATTATAGCAAAACAGCTTATCAATTCTTACAGCTAATATATATATATATATATATATATATATATATATATATATATATATATATATATATAAGACAACAGCTTATATATATATTAAGATTATCGAAATCGTTCTTGTCCTATAGAGAGGCAATATATATATATATATATATATATATATATATATATATATATATATATATATATAGATTTTCCGACGCAGATGTTTTGTTCGCGAGCATTCTTTCCCGCGCCATTACATATTTGTTACGTAAAAAACAATTAGAATTTGTAATTTTGCGATAAGTATCAGCCAAGTTTTGTTTCTATATACCGCGGGACGTTGCGCTTGTAATCTTGTTTTTTTTTCCTTCTCTTTATATTCATTTCCGCGCGCTTCTTGATCAAAACGTGTGCGTGTATATATATATATATATATATATATATATATATATATATACACACACATACACATACACATGCATTCATACACTTTGTAATTTAAAGCGAATATCGCGCTAGATTACGGATTGAAATGAATTCAGTGTAACACTGTATTAGCACAAATTAAATAACTTCTATATATATCTATATGTAATTGAAAGTTTCGCCGATCCTCCATATACATATATGTGCGGTATTAATTTTTTTTTGCAATTCCCGCACCCACGTATTATATATATATATATATATATATATATATATATATATATATATATATATATATATATATATATGGTAAGTTCCCTCGATTAACAAAATATTATTCCATATTTCCATTCCTGAGGAGCCAAATAGGAGTGGGAGTGGGGATGAGAAAAATCTCGCGTCTCCGACAATCATTATGACAACAATGAACTTATCGCGGTAATCGGCCTATACACGGACTGCGTTAAATTGTTCCTGGTGTGAGCCAAAAAAAAACAAGAAAAAAAAAAAGAAAAAAAATTCTCTATGATTAATGCGTCCGCGCAGGCGTCCGATTTCCGCTAGCGCCAAGGCACCGACGAATCCCCTCCCGTTGTCTCTTTTTCGTTGCAATTATATACACAGCGCGGCCGCTACTTGCTTATGCATCGGTCGGTCGCGGTCGGGAGCTTCATTGTCTCATGGAAATGGACGGAGTGGGGGGGGGTGTGAGTATAAGGAGAATTTCCGCGAATTCCTATATAGATAAACTCGTATATTGCAGATCTGGAGAAGCTTGAGGAACGCGAGAAAAACACGGAGCCACGACGGACTCCCCTTGCCGGAGCCTGGAGCTTATTTTGATACTTTTTGCTTTTGGCAAGAATAAACGTACACACGAGTATCTCCGATTTATATATATATATATATATATATATATATATATATATATATATATATATATATATATGGTATTATCGATACTAAAGGGCCATCGGATGAGCTCAAATTTGTGAATGTCGTTGTCGACTACATTATAGGACAATGCATATATAAATGTATATATTTTTTATACGTCTATTGTGAATTGAGATGTTCTCCGTTCGCATTCGTCGTTACACGGCGTCATTACAATTTTGAGCGAATTTGGTCCATTGGTATCGATGAAATACTGCATTCGTACGATCTCGATATAAATGCAAATGTATAAATGTAAATGTAAATATAAATGAATATTTATAACAATATATCAATATAAATGCAAAAGCGAATGCCCACGTGTGTATTTCGTATACGTTTGAGCATTAAACGATGTATGAATTCGAAGTGGTCTTTCATTCTTGAATTATAAAAACGAACGTCCGTGCAGTTGCACTATAGAAACCGTAGTAGCAAGCATTAACACATTTTACATGTTCCCGTTCTATTTTCTATAATTCAAAGTGGTTGTGCTCCTTTACAAGTATACCTCACATACTGACTCTTAACTCATTCCAAAGATCTTAGTTCCAAACTGTCAATCATCAATACATACATTCATAATATATATATATATATATATATATATATATATATATATATATATATGTATATATATATATATATATATATATATATATATATATATATTTATATATCTATATACACTATACGAAACGAGAAAATTCACTTTCTAAGTTTTCCGGTTAAAGCTCATCGGCCTCTCCTCATTTTTTTTTTAAAAACCTACCGTCCCACGCCGAAGAATGCTGCATCCGCTCGAACATGCTTTCCAAAAAATGCGTATATATATATATATATATATATATATATTTGTAGACGCGCAACGAGTCCTCCGGCTTCGCATCCGCGGCCTATAATCGCTCGTTCGCCTGGCAGTTCAGCTTTGGCCCTTCGAACTTGGCGCCGCGGAACGTCGACGATGCGCGCGCGCGCGCATCTTCGTTCGAGCCTCAACTGGCCCCGCGGCCCGCGACTCGACCACGACTCCCCGTCAGCGTACGACGAGGCGACCAAACGACGAAGACAGCAAAGACAGAATATCCGACGATCAATTTGTGGAGGCGCGCTTAACGCGCGCGCGCGACATCACTAGTTCGATTCTCTCGTTTCCTTCGAATTCGCCAGTTTCTGCCTAGTCCAGCTGTCGTTGCCGTGCGGCAATTTCGAATTCTCCTTGACACTCGTGGCGTAAAAAAATTCTTTCCGTAATCCAAACATTGTTATTATTATTATTATTATTATTATTATTATTATTGTCGTCGTTGTTATGATTATAAATTATTATTATGCTTTTTATTATTGTTGTCGTTGTTGCTATTATTATTGTCGTTGTTGTTATTATTTTGATTATTATTTAAATAGAATACGAGAGCTGTGCGAAGTATTAAACGTCCCGCGAGAGAGTGCAGTCCCAACACACTGTGATGAGGCCGCTCATCGTTCCAGCATATTCGTGCTTTATAACTTATCGCCTCGATTACGTTCTTATCATGAGGTACAAAGCTGTGAGGGGGGATAAATAAATATACATATTTCTGTCTCTCTCTCTCTCTCTCTCACCCTCTCTCTCTTCTGCAAGTGGTGTGTGTGCGCGCGCGTGTGGAGAAATACCGATATTTGCATCGAGGGGGTGCTTTATCGATGTTTTATAATCGGCAAAGTGGGAGAGAGAGAGAGAGAGAGAGAGAGAGAGGCTGCGCGATGATAATAAGATGAAATGCGAAGAAGCGAAACGGGAGCTTCAAATGTGTTCTTCTTTAAATTTCCTTTAACAATCTGTGCATCTGATTATTTGAATTATTTTTCTTATACGAAATATGCGCAATTGTCGGGGATTTTCAGTTTTTACTTCTCGGTCAAGCGCAGTACTGCGCAGATATATAGCATTACTCAAAAAAGAAAGAAAGAAAGAAAGGCAGAAAGAAAGAAAGAAGAAAAACAACTAAAAAGATCTATTCAGATTCTTTCTTTTCTCTTCAATCAATTAATGCGCACGCATGATTATTCGAGATAAATTTTCAGAGACCAGCGCTGAAATTGAAATTACAATGCGCTCGGGCGAGAATCGATGGCAGAAACTGCGGTCCCGATAAGTCACATGTATAGATATGATATTTACTCGGGAATCTTGTGTACGTTTATGTATTTCCATGAAATTCGTTAAAAGTGGCACGATTAAAGTTTTCTCGCTTCATTATACGCATTTATTGCGTTATACAACAGTTTATCTATAACAATTCATGCATTTGTTTTTTTTCTTTTCTGTTCTTTACTTTTTTTTTTTTTTTTGGTACACCCCACTTTCGATTGGGAATTCTTTTAAAAGTCGCTAAATAAATTGCAGTTGTAGGCTTACAATGCGTCGCTCGGAATTGTGGGTTAAAAAATCCGACTTAATTCGATACCGATATGTGGCGAAAATAATTTTTTTGATTCTGTGTATGATAAACTAGATGCACCTCTTTGTCTATTTTTCTTTTTGTCCCAGTGTAAAGATAACATTAATGGTACTATCGTTGTTATTCGCTCGAAGATAAAAATGTATTCAAAATCTAGATTTATTCCTTCTTACGATATTGAGCCGCTTCGCTTTATCAATTAACTAAAAAATAATGTGTGTAATTTCGCCATTGACGAAAGTCTATTGGTAATCGAACGAAATTACCGGAAAAAGCCTGATTGACATAGTTCATTCGTAACTTTCATCATACATTCGTGCAAAAGTAAAAAAATACTCTCGTCGTTGTTGCGGTCTTTTTAAAATAATAAATTGCTAATTATAACGATAGCCCCGTCAGAAACTGAAATATAAAAAACTACTACTTAAAAAATGAGCAATAACATTTATTCCACATTATATCGTCAAGCTCCGACGATGAGCCGAAGCGGTATCTTTTATATGCTTTTATTCTTTCTTTCATTGATAGTTTTTATTTTTTTACAGGTATAGTTTTTATGTTTCAGATTATTGATGGTGATTGTAAACAAGGACAGTCTCACTTTCATTATATTAGTATAATTAGATTATCGTATAAAGATTATAAGATCGATAAAAATATATTTGCCGGCTTAATTTGCAACGGTCGCAGTAAACACAATTTTAATTTTTACGTTTAACACGAGTATGCAGATTGATTATTACCTATGCCGCGTTTCGTGGAAAATATTGGCCATATTATCTATATTATGCATCTGGTGATAAAACATGCGCACATACACACATATCACGTCGTGGAATGTTGTGCTTTTGGAGCGCGTCGAATATATATATATATATATATATATATATATATATATATGTGTGTGTATCATACGACGACAGAGTTGACGCGTAGTTAATGTAATCTATTAATTTTCAGATGTAGTTGCTAAGTTGATATAAATGCATAGAGTTGCCAGATTACCGCAACTTTTACGGGCCCTGGTGATAAAATCATAGCAGCCCCCTCCTACCTCTTTAAGGCTGTAATTTATAGAACGTACGTGGAAATGCGACTATGCTTCGCGATTAGGGACGTTGCCTAGGAACGGGATTTTCAGAGGAATTTTCCACAAGTAAAAGCGTAAATAATTGATAAAAATTCAATAGAAAAAAATAAGTTTCAATCGACAATAATTTTGAAATCCGTGCAATATTTCAAGAATTACGATTTTATCGAGAATGTCGTTTCGTTTTGTTTTTTGTTTTTTTTTTTTTTTTTTTCAGCACGCATCGAGTCAGTGCGCGGCTGAAGCGCAACTCGATACACGCATTCCCGAGGGATGGAGAGGAGGAAATTTTTTAATGAATATACATCCTCTTTAAGACGCGTATTCGTCGTTTCCGCGAACGGCCTATAGACTTCCAAATATCGCATACGGAGGATTTATTACAGGCAATATAAGTGTCGTAAAATAATGGCAATACAATTGTTTCGCGCACGCAGATGTTATAATGTTTTTCAACCGTAGAATTTTGAATTGACGTCTGGACTCCATCTGTCCCACCTTTGTGGCGGTAAATTTGAAAGATCGTGGTAGGGGGGGGGATTCGATAACGTACACCAATTATAAAAAAGACGCGTGTATTTACGTGTAAGTTAATAAAAAAAACATTCTCAATACATGTGGACTCGGAGAATGAAAGACACGCGAGATCTAAAGAAATAATTACCTGAGACGGGTCTGCTTTACTTTTCCACAATATGCCATTTCTCATTGAAATCTTCGAATGATAATTTTGACGCGAGATTCGAAATTCAACGGATTTTATACCGTATACGGTGCCAAATTCGCACAATGAATAACGGAGAACGGAGAGCCGGCTACATCGGAACTCCGAATTATCGTGCGACTTTCTACGCGAGCGCGTGACATCACTGCAGCCTCTGGACCCGCGAGCCGATTCCTAAAAATTACTGTATCTCACCGTGCGGGAGTCGTTGCGCGGGGTGTGCGAGGGCGCCGAGTGTGTGGGAGGGGGGTAGGGGGCAACGACGTAGCGCGTAGGCAACCCAACGACAATGCGCAACGTATCGGGGGGGGGGGGCCGCGTCCGACTCCCGGACGGATAAGGGAAAAGTAAGTTATCGTGTTAATGGGTCATTGTTGCGCTTGCGGTTCTTTTTCTATTTCATTTTCTTTGAACTTTCCTGCTCTCTTCCGTATCCCTCGGACACGGACGCGCGATATCCGCGCCGGGAAGACGGCCGACAACGGATGAGAGCGTTCGGCGGATTTTTCAGTTTAACGACGTATTACGAGATATCGCGGCGCGACGCGATACGATGTAATGCAATTCGAAGGTTTTTCAGGTCGATGCGTTGGCCCGTTATCGCGCGCGCGCGGCGATTCGGCAGCTGAGGCGGCCGTGCCTGAGATCTATTATTCGTGAGGGATTCAAATTTTTTTTCTTCTCTAAGCCCATGAATTTATGACGATAGAGAGCTGTATAGATTAATTATTATTTTATGATTGGATGACGCGTGACCTGAGCCTTGTTTATAAATACAACGTATGTTGCATTACCTCCGTATAGCTTCGTAATTTATATAATATATATATACACGCATATATGCATCAACCAACGTTTACGCTCTACGCTATTTTTTTTTAAATACCCCTCTCCAGCGCTGCTCACGCTGACATCTCAACGTGTGACTCGGCGCCACTGAGGAGTAGGAGGCAGAATTCGGTATAGCGGGCTGCGCCATATCAGATTTGCTGTGGGCGTAAGGTGGGAAAGAGCAGGGTTTCCGGAGAAATACGGGAGGGCGTCGTCGATAGGGGGCGGGTGGATGGAGCTGGGTCCATTTGCGCGAAAAGAATGGGGGACGTGGGGACAAAATTTTACCCTGGACTTTATAATTTTGATCGCGGATACCCTTTTCATATGTATCAGCCCGATTCTTATTCGATGCCTATATATAAATAAGTAACTAAACACACACACACACACACACACACACACACACACACACACACACACACACGCGCGCGCGCGCGCGCGTATATATAGAGCTAGATTCCGTATATATAGCAATGACGTCTAGTTTACGATGAACGTAATACTCTTATGTGACATAATGATACGAACATAATCCCCATCATCTGTAAAAAATAGGCAAAAATGAATATATATATATATATATATATATATATATATATATATATAATATTATAGTTAGAAAAAAGACTGTGAATACGTTGTTGAATGGGGTTATAAGCGCACGCGAGAAATGATAGATTTATCGATCGTACGAATCATTAAACATATATTATCATCTATATACATATACATATATATATATATATATATATATATATATATATATATATATAAATTAACGTTCAAAGTGTGTTACAGATATAATATTTACTATGACCGATTGTATACATATTATCGATTACAATTTATATTGCAAAATAAAAATTTTCTTATCTAAACAAAGATCTGATAAATTTTACAATATACATTATGTAGAAGCCTCTTATACGTATATATATCAAAAAAACGAGATTTTTTTTACAATCTACAATAACAGAATTGCTTCGCTGTCTTCGTTTAAGATGCTTGTGATTCACCTGGAATCACCGCGCTTTATCTTTTTCGCCGCGCTGCTTTGCGCGTGAAAAATTGACGTTGCTCAAAAATATTGTCATTGGATGGTGTGAGGAAGGAATCGTTTTGCACTTTGAGACGGCGCGGGGTCGGAGGTTTTTTCAAAATTTTTTTTTCTACTCAGGTCCTCGAGGCACGGATTATACTTTATTTTCTGGGAACTGTAGAGCATTGAAAGGGTAACGGCTAATACGGATGTGCGATGTCAATTATTTTACCAAATACCATATTAAATTAAACTGATGTATAAACGCACACGCGCACACGCGCACGCATAATGCTCGTACGCGCGGCTGACGCGGAGGGACCGTCCGAGCGAGAGTATAATATCTTGCATAGGTCCTAAGTCCATCGTCTGCTTTGCCAGACATCTAAACGAGATCCGGGAAACGAGAGACCGAGGCGCTCGTCGGCGACAGCCTCGGACATTGCCGTACTGTCGCGGGAGTCGCGTCGAACGCGTTCTTCTAATAAATAAACAGCGCGCGCAGGTTTTCATATTACAACATTAATTATATTTTTGCCTTGCATCTGGAATTTTTCAATACGGCAATTTTTTCCCTTCGGCCGATGGTGTCTGCGCGCGCAAGAGAGACGCATACTCCCATCGGCATATATAGGTATAATCACGAGTGCACTGTACATAGATATAAACATTCGCTAATAATAATTAAAGAATTCTCGAGCCGATGTACATATACGGAGTAGAAAGTGATCCAGGTCGACGTACTGAAATCGCCGACGGGAGTGCGCGCGGACGCGCGTTTCCTAAAATGTATGTAATACAGCAGCGATCCTTCTCTCTTCGTTCTCGATCTCATCATCCTGTAATTTTTCCATACACGTACAAAGCGAACTCCGACGACGTGCGGATCGCGAGTAATCTCCTTCTATCTCTCTCTCTCTCTCTCTCTCTCACTCTCTCTAACTCTCGCTTTGTCTTTATATACTTTGATCCCGCACTATATATACACGTGCTTTCTACCGCAAAGAGACGAGGAGCAAATTCGTTAAATCACGCTGCAGAGTCGAGGAACGAGGGAGGCGGTGTTACGGGGTCAGAATCAAGGGTCTACTGCCCAAGATTACACCTCTCGTTCTGTCTTACTCTCTCTCTCTCTCTCTCTCTCTCTCTTTCGCGGTTTGTAATGACCGCGTCACTCCGGCGACGACGCGCCGGTATTATCAAATGCGTATTATTATTATTATTATTATTATTATATATATATGTACATATACACACAAACAAATGAGCGCACGTGAGACGGATAAATCGCACTCGGCGCTCTCGTTCCTCCGTATAATCAGGCATCAGTCGTCTCACCTGATGCTGATTGACGACAAACGCGCGCGCGCGCGCTCATCGCGTCGCCAGACGAAGACGGGTGATTGACATACATATAATCTATATATTAGACTTTTCTCATTCGTGCGATTGGAGGATACATTTTTTCTTATTGCTTTTCGAATAAATTTATATATGTGTGTATATATATATATATATATATATATATATATATATATATATACATATTATATAAGAGAAATGCGCAAGAATTTTGGTATACAATTTATCCTACAACACACAAGATTGAACGTTACTTGGAAGCATCGTATATATGGTTAATTGAAATTCGGGTATAGATAAACTTATTTTTTTTCTCTTCATTTCATCTTTTAGAGGGTTGACAAAGTCAATTGCTAGGGAGCCTCCAAAAAATGTACCGCTCTAAATAATATTCATATATGCGCCGACCTTAAATTATTAGTAAATTTTAGCCAACTATGCCCGTTATTTACTTATACTCGATACCGAATTGAAAGTCGAAGAAAATGCAAAAATAACGACATTTTGAGTGTTTCGATACGTTTCCTTTTCATCAAAATGAATTGTGAGCGTGCTCGATATTTCCCTATGTCCAGTAATTTTTTAAGTATTTCGTATTTCTACCAAAGGGCTTAATTAAAAAAATATTTCTCGATCGACCAATTCAGAAATTCAATCGTACGGAACCAATCGTACGGAATATTATCTATAAAAATATAAATTTCAAAATGATCGTTATATACATATTTAATTACGAAACTGTTTAATGATTTTCTTAAGAATCTAAGCTCAATCGTCGAAAATTATATGTAATATTTTCTCTCTCGTCATTTCGTTTTCTAACGAGAACTCTGTAGAACTCGGACTCGGTCAATTACTGGACTTTTTGCCGCTACGCCCCCACTGAGGCATTTGCGAAGTCGAACCAGCGCAGTTTCGATTTACACACACGGTGACACCTCGTTCGGGAATTCACCGAGGCGATTCCCCATTTTTCCGTCGTCCGTGCTTCGGTGCCCGGAATGTAATGTAGCTCGTCCGTGCGTCTCGTGGGCACACACGTCGCAGTGCAATGGGCAGAGGGAACATGCGACTCGTTTTTTTTTTTTTTTTTAGTTTCTTTTTGGTTCTGTCGCCGCGATCTCCGCGTTTCGGTCATCGTCGCAGTATACGTCACACATGCGGAGCGCGTCGGGCGTTTCGATCGCACTTACACGCACGCCCGCGCACACGGAGCCACGGATATACAGTGTAATATATTGCGTGCATTTTGGACAACCTTCGCCGATGAGTCATGTACCTGGAAAAAATTTTCCATTTTCTGTTTTATGTCAAGGTTCGAGTGCTTCGTCCTTTTGTATTTTCGTCGTTATTTATTTTTTGTTTTTTTTTTTTTTTTTTTATTTTTTTATGTCTGCTTTTTGTTTCTTCTTTTATCTCCTTTGAATTCCGACGGACGCGCCCGCCCGGACGGCGCGACTCTCAATGCGCACGAGTTTTACGATGTTTACCGCGTACCGCCGGGTCTCCCCCTCCCCCAACCGTGCGCGCCTTCGCGCGAGAAAAATGCGATGATTTTTGTTTCGAAAATTTACTGGGCAGCCAATCAGTTCGTTGCTTTTCGGCTTTTCATTATCGGTACAGAATTTTTTGTTGATTAATTTTTTTCACGAACTAGATAGTCATTTTACAAAACTCGGCATACTTAACTATAGCTTAATTTTTCCCCATCGAAAATCCGCTAGACGCCCCGGTAAATACTCGGTTGATCAGAATCGAATTGGGACCCTTTCATATATATACATATAAATACACATACACATACATATATCTGTATAATTATATATTCAGTGCACGCGACCTTTTATCAAGGACAATATACGTATTGTGATAACGCGCGCGCGCGAATTCGTATGCAGATATTATTTTATCAGTTGTTTTAAAATAATTTTATAATATTAAAGCGTCATATTATATGTGTGAATATATATATATATATATATATATATATATATATATATATGCGAATATTTTGAAAAACGTTCATCATTTGCGAATGTATATTTTTCCACTTTTAGCTAACGTGAATTGTTTCACGTTCTTGAATTTCGTTGCAAGATTAGAATATATATATATATATATATATATATATATATATATATATATATATCTTTATATGTGCGCTGAAGTGGATAAGTTGCTAAAATTGATATAAGATTTTTTTATTGAAGGATATATATATATATATATATATATATATATATATATATCGTTTAGTGCATAATTTAATAATAAATTGCTAATCAACTGACGAGTAGTTTCGCTGCAGAACACCTAAAGTAGGTGCTGTTCATAATTTATTACAATTCAGATTTGAAATGTTTTTTATATATTATATTCACACAGTCCTTCTAAATGTCGAGAGTGCAACGGAAAGCAAACTTGAATTCTCTCTTTCTCGCTCTATGTACACACACACACACACATCAAAAAGCATACTTCTGTCATGCATATACTAGAAAAAGAGAAGCTTCACAAAGACAGGGAAGCGAAAGGCAGCATATAGATATATATATATAGATATTTTGAATTGAGAATTGTGCGCGAGTTGACTTCTGAAGTACGTCCATATACATATAATATATGTATATAGCTCTGCATGTGGCACAAGGATATCCATTATTATATTCGGATAAATAATGCAGCGCGCCGCGCGACGCATCAGTAATTTCGCTCGGTGGGGAGGAAAGATTTCCGCGCCGCGATAAGGGCGCCAATTTTATGAAAGAGACAGAGAGAGAGAGAGAGAGAGGGGGGCCGTATAACGAAGCTTCGTCGCGATGCGTGTTCTTATTGAATTACATTCAATGATGCTTTTTCTTTGTTTTTTTTTTTTGCCACCGTGGGCGCGGAGTCGAAAAAATAGGTACTACAATCTGTCCCACTTCCACATTTTAGCTATACTACGTAGATCGACGAGTTTTGACACGAGGGCCGGCATGCCACTTGCGTAAATCATATCCAACGCGCGGCTTACGAAGTCGGGCGTCGTGCCGGATCCGGGACTTATCTACTGGAACGGGCAGAGCGCACAAGCCGCGGCGGGGCTTTGCCTTCTCCGCGTAGAACGCCTCGAGGTATTTTTTGTGTTTTTTGTGCGTGTGTGTGTGTGTGTTTTTTTTTTTTTTTTAATAATTCTCTAAGGTTTCGACCCGTGTTTCTTTCGCTCTTTCACCACAATGTCTTCCTTCGATGGCCGTCGATTTGAGAAGGATATTCCTTTTTGTACATTGCAATTAACGACATTGACGCGTCAATAAGGGACATTATTGCGCGATTACGCGCCCGTCGCCACGTCGGCACAATTGCACTCGAGACATTAGATTTATCATCGACAAGCCGGAACGATTATTTAAATATTTGCGCATAATTGCCCGTTAAACGCGAGGTGGAAAAAAAAAATTGCTCAAAGTGCGCATATATTTGAAATATTGGTTGGTAATAAGTATAATAAAAGTCTGAGGAATATATATATATATATATATATATATATATATATATATATATATATATATTGCCTATATACGTGCGGTTGAGTGTGGTTGAGAAATTGGAATTGCAAATATAGCGTATTCTTTTCGAATACTCTAAAAACATTGAAATAATACAAAGCGCGCACGGGCACACAATACTCCGGGCATATTATATACCCGGTCTTCAAACTTTTCGCCCATTAGTCGAAATTCTATGTCAACATTACGACAGGTATGTACACACGTTCGAACCGATCGAACGAAAGGAAACAGAAAGAAAGAAAGAAAGAAAGAAAGAAAAAAAAAAACAAGATTCACGCTTTGTAACTTCCAAAGGAACCTTTCTAAGCCCACAGTCGGTGGACCAGTCTCCTGCACAGCCACGCCGGCGAATGCGGTGCCGGTGTTCGAGTACGTCTGAAGTGTTGCTCTCGGCCCCGAAAGAGCGAGAGCGCAGAAATTCCCGCGGCTATAATAAAGGTTTCGAACCGAGTCATCCTATATTGCCCCGCCACCTCCCCTTCTCGCTCGCTCTCGTGTGTTTTTTTTTTTTCTGTTCTTACTCGCTCTTCCTCAAACCACACACCTGTCGACTCGGCGGGCTCCGCGATTTTTTCTTTATTTTTTTCTCCTGCCCGCAATGTAAATCGTCGCAAACGTTCCGACTTAGATATATATATAGGTCTATGTATGTATGCATGCATGTATGTATGTATGTATATACATATATCGCGCGCGCGAGGCCACGAACTCGAGCATACGACTACGCGTTAACGTATCGTCGCGGCGAGCCAATCGATCCGTCCGGCGCTTTTCTTCTTCCGCTTCGTAGAAAACGAGGAGGTGTAGTGGGAGGCGCGCTATGACGCGAATCGCGGGCGTTTCGGAAGACGTGGCAAAACTCCAAGAGACGGGGCTGTGATTAATTTCTCTCTGTGGTTTGTTATTATTATTTGTTTTTTTTTTTGCTCCGGCGGCGCGCCAGCGAGCTCGTCTTGTAAAATGATTCGGCGATTTTCGAATGGGAATGGGTGGTGTGTACGAGGCGAGTTTTGATAGGACGCGCTTATATACATACATATATACATACATACATACATACATACATTCATATATATATATATATATATATATATATATATATATATATATATATATAATTACGTACACAGGAACGTGGGAGATCTACCATTAAAGACGAGGGGATAGAAGGATTATATATGCCGATGGTCGAAAACACGGGCTTTGGGGGGGGGGGGATTTTCCCGCCGTATTACGGCATTGCGTGGCCAGCAAACGTATTAGGGGGAGGGTGTGAAAGAAGTATGTAAAAGTTTAACGATTATTTACTAATGTAAATCCTAATGTTCAAAATAGAATTATTTAACGTTTTACAAACAACGTGATTAATGTTAAGTTTAAGTTTTTAACTCTGATATATTTTAAACGTAGATATATATATATATATATATATATATAGACTGTATGGATCGTCTGAAACGATGCAGTGGGTGGAAAATCTTCGGGTCTTAACGATTTTGTCTATATTTATTATTAAAACGATTATTTCCTACCGTCTGTTATTCAAATGTTCGAAATTTTTTTTCTAAATTTTCACGAGGAACTAAAAGTTTTGCGCACTCTTTACCTTAGGCCACCCGTCGAGGAGGCGACGCACGACAGATTTCCCCAAGCTTGCATATTCACAGGACATGAAGCGTCGAGATACGTCGTTTTAGACGAGTTTCAAGATAACTACCGGTGACTTTTACATATGGATAAAATTTTCGAAAATATTTTACGAATTCCACGGGCTGCAGTTTAATTATTCTACGATCGTGTCAGAAGATCAGACGAGGCTGATTTATGGAATGAATTTCAAAAGAATTTGAGAATGCTGCATATGTGTGAAAATTGTATTTTTTATATTTCACTCTGTAATAAAACCTGATTAATTTTGCACTGAACCATATATTTTTACTTAATTTATTCATACTTAACTTATTGACTCAATAATACATAGAAAATTATGCGTTAAAACAATTTGTTTCCATAGCTTTTTTTTTGTCGTTGAAAATCTGTCTGAGATAAATTAACGGGTTTAACCTTAAGGAATGATTAGCACTTTTCAACAATCGATCAAACCGATTGAGAAGATCATCGACCGCTGTTGAACGTCGGTGCCTGCGATCGCGATCATTATAGTCGGTCCTGATAAATAAAAAAAAAAAAAAAAAACCCGGTACCCGACAACCCTTTACCTTTACATCTAAATCTATCAAAGAAAGGTTAACCCCCCTTCCCTCCCCCAATCGTAATCCATATACGGAGAATCTAACGACGTAAAAAAAAAAAAAACAAAAAAGAAAGAAAATCAAAAGATCGAAATAAAAACCGGACGTATATACGTATGATTCGCAATGCCTCGCATTTATCCCAATGAATTTTATGTAACTATTTCCCGCTCAGTTGTAACTCCGGGTTATAACGATCGCGCGCTAACTTGCGTAATCTTCTTCCCCCCTCTGACCGTCCGCCCCACTACATTAAGAGATCCTACTTGCACGGTCCTTCTCTGTATCTATTTCCCTCGTTATATGCCTGAGAGACTAAACTGTGTCTGTTTGTACGTGTATACATACGTGTATACACGATGTATCCGCGGACCGATCGCTTCATCTTTTTATACATATATATATGTTGTATTGTCCCGAGAGCGCTCGCGCTCGCGCACGTGCGTGACAAGTTGAACGAATTCAGCGATTTTTCAATTATACCCACGAGCGCGCGAGCGAGGTCGGTGGATTTGTCTATATATATATATAATACTCATTCCGATTTCGAATCACGATGCACGCGAGAGTGAGGTATAGAGAGAGAGAGAGAGAGAGAGAGAGAGAGAAAGAGTGAGAGGATTAGAGAAACAGAAGAATGAGCTCCTGCGCCGGATGTTTTTTCACACTCAAAGATACACACACACACACACACACACACACACACACACACACACACACACAGACATGTATATCTTTGCTGTGCTTATGACTTTCTGTCCCGATGCCCATACAGTGATTAATTACACACTCTATACGTAAGAAATCTTTCCCGAGTATTACGAGCACGTGGATAATTACGTAAAGATGTATGCACGTTTGCAATTCGCTTACTTACACGCCGATTCAATGGATTGTCACTTCGGAATTTATGTAGCCTTTCTATTCGTCTCTGATTCATGTATATTCCGTCTTACTTCGTGAATCCGACACGCTGCCACGTATCCGATGTGTATTTTTCCGCGACGAAAGTAGATGAACGTAATTGTATATATCTGTATATCAGTGAGAACAACTACCTTGACAATGAAGAGCAGGATTTCATAGAAATTTCCATATTTATCGTGGAGAAAATAAAAGAATCTTTTCCGCTCTGGAATTCTCAGCGGCGAACGGTGAAAATCCATGATCGTTCGAACATCATATGTAACAATACGGACGGCACGTGCGCGCGCTCGACTGGGATATCTCGTACATATTTATGTGCTCGCGATCGCGCTGTTTCGTAGTTATGCCCGCACACTGTACAATAATGCGTGCCCGGCGTAACGTATTTTGCTGGAAAAAGATAAAATTTACCTTACATTACGTTCGTTTTCTTTTCATACGTGTTTTTTTCTTTCTTACAACGCGCTCTTTAGCCTGGTGTTATACTCCCATGTATACATATATATACATATGTGTATATACAATCGTGCAAAGGCGTCGAATTACGTACGAACAATAAAGTGACGCAAATGCGTTGAGTATAACGAGGATAGATAAAAAAAAAAAAAAAAAAAGAAGCAAAGAAACTCTCGATCCTCTCTGTAAGAAATCTTCAACCCCTCGATACATATCGCGGGCTGCAGCTCCACTTGTCCGTGGGGCAGGCAACCTCGGTTAATGGAATATATAAAAAAATAAACTTGGACAAATTGCTCGACAATGTTGCCCGAAATCATTGCGCTACTCGATAAAAACGAAGAGCAACGAAAACGTGCAGAAACGCGGGAGAAATCGTCGTCGCGCGACCGGCGATGGCACGTTTCGGCGATCGTCGATCGTTTCGAAGAGGTGATCGACCCTATACTTGGCCGGTCGAACGCGGCGAGCGACGAAATATGAACTATCGGCGATCGGCGATCAATAATCAGCAACGAACAGGACTGCAAAAGCCAATATAAATATTCATTAGTCGATTTTTATACCGTTGAATATTGAATTTTTAACGAATATGCTCGTACACTTGATCATTTCATCAAATATATTTTATCAAAGTGGAGCGGAATTGAATTCATATTATTTATTTTTCTGGAAAATCCCAAATCTATTCTCGTTTAAAATTTCATTTGACCATTTAAACCTCAATTGCATTTGATCGAAAAATGGAGGCTGATAAAGATGTGAAACGGACGCCATTGTCTTTAAGACCATCCTTTAAGTATTATAAACGAATAGCGAAAAAAGTTGCTTCAGAAATGGCGTAAAATCTTGGGTAAACTTTGTTAATAACTAAACTCGTCGCACATATGACGTATTGCATAATTCTTCCGTGTTTAAATATCAAAATTGGAGAATGAGCAAAAGATCCATTTCTTCTTCATAATCTGGAATTTATAAACGTTGCGGTCGTGCGGGGGAAGAACGCCTGGATTTCTCGGAGCGCTCGGTCGCTTTGTCACTCAGGACGCGAATCTGTCAGTTACAGGATATATGTATATATATATATATATATATATATATATATATATATATATAGTATAATAAATTGGACAGTTTCGATACGGCGGCTTGTCGTTGTTCTATACGCGGAATCGTCGTGCGTCTGAAAAGATGATGGCGCGTTTGAAAAAAAAAAAAAAAATTGTGTGCGGATATTATAATAGATTTGATCGTCTTCTTCTGCGTTACAGACGGTGTTTTCATCAAGCAGACTGTGGAATAGATCGAAAAATATGTTCCTTTGTGAAATTGATTAATTTCTTTTTCATTTAGCGGAACAACTATATAATACGGATGGTTTAAAAAATTACTTACTATGTTCATTTATAGACGAGCAGTAAGCTCGTCATCGAGTCATTGTAAATTGGCGTTGTTCTAATTCTCTTTAAAAATACTCCCAGATAACATGATAAATGTATTCGAACCGCTTTGAAATCGATATAACGGCAGAGCGGCAATTTTCTAAAACGGCGAGTGAGCGGAGCAATTAATATTGTTATATTAGTAGAGATGTTTTTGTATTCTTACGGGCATTCAAATCGTTTAAGGCATTATTAGGAGAAAAAGAATATTTTTACAACTTTCATAGAGTGAAATTACAATTAGCCCAGAAAACCAATGTGTACAACGTGCACGCGGGATAAACTTTCATTGTCAGCCGATGCTTTTCGATAAGGTAGATTTTTTAACATTTTATCATCTGTTTTTATTAGACAATGGTATCATAATAAACCACGTGATCAATATTGGGATAATTGAGAATGTTTACTCGGGCCCAAGAGAAAGTCAAATTAGAGTGACTCGATCTTTGTCGATTAATAAATAGTATTAAATTATGTTTAAGGTTTCTCTTAGGAAACCAAGATTTATCGGTCTCTTTTAGAATTGCCTTCGAAGTAAAGATTTCCCTTCGTTTCGCCGCTTTTTGTTTTACATGACACTTTTGTACTCTTTTGAATTTTCAGAATTTATTATACAGATATGTGAACGGTTGCATCTGTACTCACATATCGACCAATACTTCGTACTTATTACTACATTAGTAGGAGGATCGGTAAAAGTATTCCATGTAATGCCGTGATGGGATGAGTCCAAATAAAATAATCTGACACTTGCTTCTTTCAATTTTTTGGATTCAAGTTCATTGACCATTCCCATTATTTTTGACAGATAAAGATTTATGCCTCGTTGCTTATGTTTCAACATTCTAAATTTTTTTAAAACACTCCCGGTGTCGAAAAAACAAAATAGAAAATTTTTGTTACCCTTTTCAAATTTTACACAGTCGATTGTATATATCGATGTATTTGGATTTAGTTCTTGTACGTTCAAATTTCAAACGGGACAGTGACACGCCGATGCTGCAAAATCGATGATCCGTTATTACGAGTAAAATCTCCGTAGATTTCGTCAACATAGTGAGAAATAATTATTCGATTGCTTATCATTATATCGTTCGAATTATTGGATCTTTTCAGCTTTTCGCCAAATTCAACGTTCATCAGGATTGAATACGTTAGTGGTTTATAGGAAGATTTGAGTATTGATTACATACATATTTCAAATAAACGGAGATGTTTTTTCTTCTTCTTGTTTCCCGAAGAAATTTCGACTTAGAATCAATAGATTCTAAGTCGCAGATTCGTGGTGTTTTAGATTCTGCAAGGAACCGAAACCTCAATACCTCAGTCCTATAACCGAGAACTGTTGTATCTACACGAGGTTTTTTTTTTTCATATTGTTTTTGCGAGAAGAAAGGTAGATAAAACAGCCGTGTTTTCCACGATAATTGATCTAACCTAGCTTTTGTAAAGTACCATCAGCATTTGCGAATCCGAGCCCCGATAGTTATCTTGTAAAAACATGACGATACCGAGAGCTTTCTAGCATTTAATTTTAATAGAATTAATTAGGGGCAGCAACAAAAAAGTTAACCGGCAGTCAAAAATGATATCTAGAAAACGGGCTGAATCGTTACAATTTATTGAGCAGCTATTGTCGATTTTTAAATTCGTACTCGGGCTTCCAGATAATTAATTTGTGAAGCTAGAATTATATTTGTTCGTTTGGAAGCTTTTGAATTAACATTATTAGAGATTATTCGGCCAATATTTGACAGTACTACTGTTTTTTTGTTCTTTTGCTTTCTCCATACGATTTTCAACTTGCACGCGATTCGATTTTTGAAAATTTGAACAAATGCAGTACTGATATTATAACAATTCATTGATCATACTTTGGTCCATCCGCGCAGGCATAAATCAACGAATCGGTTGATTGTGGCATATTGGATTTTCTTGACCAAAATAGGTACTGGTACCAAGTGGCTAATACTTTTTCGACAGTTATTGCTTTTACAATTATCTTCTAATACTGAAATTATGTATAGTCTAAGAGTGTAGATTGAATACGACTGTTTACAAGGAGCGTGAAAATACGTCTATGTGCACATGAAACAAGCAAGAGTCGAACAACGCATATTATCAGAACTTGATTAAATATTATATTCGTAGGCGCATGGTTTTTTTTTTTGCTCAACTGGAGCACAAGTCTTATTTATTATCAAATTTTAGTCGGTATTAAAACTATCAAGCTCAACATTATTTGCAAATACAAATTTTTTGATATTTGAATAATATACTATAGTTTTCATGCGAATTGAATGTAGAATCTGATAATACGTTGGAGCCCCAATGAAATGAAGAAGAAAATCTATCAGCCTATATATTAATAACTGGTATAACAGTATTGCCTATTGTAGACTCAACGGGTTAAAAGACGATTTCAAGATCGCCCAGTGTAGGAAATGAGAAAAGTTTTTTTTTCTCCGGGCAGGTGGGACAAACAATGAATGTTTTTTCCCCCCGTCAATATCCATACGTTTATAGCAGAGCCCCGAGCGATTTTATTATACCTTGTCATGTCCGTCATCCATTTTTAATGGATACCCTATAAATAATTTCTGTTTACAATAATTTCAGTCGTCCAACATCCGCGACAAGTCATCCGCGCGCGATGTCTTTCTTTCTTTCAATATATATATATATATATATATATATATATATATATATATATATATATATATATCCGATTTCTCTGACGTCTATACTGACTAAACACGTATAAATACGTTAATAATCTGTTAAAATTATCAAAGAATAAGCAGAATTCTATACAAGTTCCGCGCTGTTTCATTGTTACAAACAAAAAAAGACAGAAAATAAAAACGTTGAAAATACAAAAGAAACATTTATATGTATATATATATATATATATATATATATATATATATATTTGCGCGTATTGGATTCAAGCCAGACGCTTGGCTCGCTGTATATATATATATATATATATATATATATATATATATATATATATATATATATACACCATGTAGCTTGTCGGCACTGGCACCAACAAATGAAAATTTTTCATACCGCGAACAATCCTCGAATTCCGCGTACATGTACGTATGTATGTATATATACACACTTACCATACGGTTGTACATTTATATACCTTACAGAAATGCATAGAACCGCGACGATTTTGGAGGGGGGAAAAAAAACAACAAGCAGCGATTCATGGCTTTCAGAATATAAATCATCGAATCTATGCGTCTCTCGCTCTTATTAAGGGCGCGTATTGGAAATCAATGGATGCGACGACGGATAAAATTCATACACGTACAATGAAGTTTAGCGATATTTGGGTATAGTTTTGCTATGAGAGAGCAGATCCTTTCTGGTTCTTGTTGTTGTTCATGTTATTATTATTGTCGTCATTATCGTTTTTCTTCCGATTTTTCTTCTTCTTCGAATTATTATTATTCTTAGTCATATTCTTAATGTTGTTGTTCTTGTTATTATTCTTATTATTATGAGATGGAAGATGGATATATCTTATATCAGGATGCGAATGTAATGATATTTTTGCCAATTGCACCGTTGATTAGCTCTGTAGTCCTTTCGCGCAACTTATGCATTTGAATAAAATAATATTTTTCAGCAAATAAAATTATTTTTGAAATTCCAATAGAATAAGCATTTTTTCCGAATTGTTATTTTCAACTGAGGCAATGCGCCTGTCAGAAGAAAAGGGTATATTCAACGTCAAATAAACTTAGAATTTATAATGGTTTCATTAAATGAGTGATCGACTGACGTGAATAAATATACGTGTGAAATATACATGTGAATTGAAATAAACTATTTCGCATTCTATGCCTAAATAGATGAATAAACATTGCTGTCTCATAATCAACGGCGCGTCTATAGGTTTAAAAAAAAAAACAAACAGAAAGAAAACAAGCTTTGGAAGAAAATGCTAAGCAAATTAACTATTAACCATCTGCTTCGTGTAATTAGTAACGCGTAAATTGAGTTGTTGGTAATGAATTGAATATATAGTTATGGCCGACATTGTCTTCGTAATATATATATATATATACGAGATGTAATTAAATAGTTAATTTTACGCATATATGATACAAATGACCGTGCATAAGTACATAGATCGTAATAGATAATTAAGTCTTGGCAATTGTACGATGATGCTGAAAAGCTTGAATACTTCGCGTGCTTACTTTAATTTTTTTTCTTTTTTAAATTACATCTAACGAAGGCTAATTAATCGATCGAATTATATCACCTCTACGCGCTTTATACACTCAAGAGGTTGTAAAACCAAAAAAAAAAAACAAAGAACAGGAAAACATTAAGGGCTCGAAAAGTAAGTACATCGCGCAATCACCGTAAAACCGAGCTTTTATATATATATATATAGCTCGTAAAATTCATCACGGTACAATTTCTCGGCTTGTTTTACATGCCCGTCCCGAACAACCGAAAGAGAGAGAGAGAGAGAGAGAGAGAGAGAGAGGGGGGGGATGTTACGGCATTTTGTATGTTGGCCATATTTTTTTAGCCAGTACGTGGATCGTAAAAGATTTTTAACACGCGCAGACACGCGCTTTTTATCTCTCTTTACCCGCAATGGATAGTATACGATACATCAATAATATAAATGTATACACACATCAATTGCAATGTAAATCGAAACTGATCTCCAACGATCAAATACAATGTCTGCAGAGTGCGGACCCATTAATAATACATTAAAGCGCGCTTTATATATATATATATATATATATATATATATATATATATATACACACGCATTCATACATATATAGCTATAATATTCTTCGAAGGAGCCATCATCGGCTCTCTATTATATATCAATAATACCTCTAATGCCTACCTGCTCCGTTCAACAGGAGGGCGGAATTCCTATTACGGTGCAGTGTACTATACATTTATAGTTCGCGATGGTTATCGCGGCTGTACAAGTGCGCACGTTGTCGAGCGCGCGATTGCACCGCGGATGGAGAAAGTGAGCCGTTTTATAGGAGCACACGCACATATGTGTACAAATACATCGACAGTCGCGTTAATCGGTTATATACCACGATACGCTCGGTGCGAGTCTCAAAAGCGGGCCAATTATAAGCTACTGTATATGAATCATTGGGTTCTTCGACTTCTTCTCCCACGCCAGGTCACGAATGTTGGAATGAATAGCGTATTCTAAAACAACGCCCCCTCCACCCCAGACAGACACACACACAATGACAAATAATATAAAATGAGCAAAGTTAACATTTTTTTTCAAGTTTCTTTTCACTCACCTTCAGTTCTCATTCAATCACATTCAGTTATATTATTTATGCAATCGAATGTTTCTATATCTATGACGTTAAATTTTCGGTCACCGTGTGATATAGTACATCCATCTACAGTAGATATGTATTTATATTTAAACAGTACTATACGATATTTACTTTATATTTTTGTCTTGATAAAAATTGTGTAATTTGAATAAATCATATGAACCATTTTAGCTATTTTATACGATTTTCCGAAAAATCACAGGATTGACTAAGATTATTTTTATTTATAAAGGAAATATCAACATTCCGATTCTGTTAATTTCTTAGTCGGCCATAATAGTATTTACGACTGAAGATTTAATAATCATCCAATTGTCTAAATGTTTCAATAAAGATGAGATACAACACATTTGTCCTTTTCATTGTAAAGCACGGATGCTTCAAGCTTATTCGCTGTCTACCTTCAATTTTAATTTAGCGAAGAACGAGCGGTAATCAAAATTATACAGTGTCTCGTCGGGATCGCGCAATACTTTCGAAGATTCGAGACTTTCATTTCAAGTGCAAGTTATAATTAATAGGTTAGTGAAGGATTCTTATGGAAATTTACCTGAAATCATTGAAAAGGTAATCCTAGCGATTAGACGATCGCGATGATTGTTACGGGAAAGTGATGAAAAAAGAAATAAATAAATGTGTTTATTTCGGCTTCACTACGTAAGTTTCGTATATATATATATATAAACTTTTGTATAAGAGGCCAATTCTACGCGTATAGACACAATTATAAAGGAAAGCCGTAAAGAAAAACAGGTTTTAAATATACCTGCCCCGTATCGAATAGATCAAAATGATAAATCGCTCCGAATTCAAAACGCTCTCTCGCTAACTACACACACACACACACACACACACACACACACACACACACACACACACACACACACAAAATTTACATACACGTGTTGATTCTAAATTAGAGTCTTGGGTTGAACTAGGATCGCCGCCAAAAAAAAAAGAAACAAAAAATTGTTAAGAAAAAATTTATCAAATTTACATGCCCCGTACCTAATGCAAACCGCGCGCGCCCTATCTCATTATGGAAAATAGCCCGGCAATTTAATCGCGCTATTCGCGTGGGCGACGACGTATACAGATTTATATTTACATTGGCGAAGGCGAGGTGAACACGCGCAAGCGCGCGCGCGCACGCACGACGCACAAACACCCCAGAACTTTCGGCCCAATGAGAAAAGTTCACCTCTGCGAAATTCTTGCATTGGCAAATATCTATATATATGTGTATATATATATATATATATATATATATGTATATATATGTATATCTATCTGTATATGTATATATACGAGCAGTCTTATTAAAAATACGATCGTGCGCTGTTACGCAACGAAATGGCCCCCTCATTGCACATATGCATTATACTCAGTCCCAGCTATCGCGTCCTGGGTATCTTTCGTTTGTTCCGATCTGCTAATAATTATATATATATATATATATATATATATATATATATATATATAATTGCGCAAGCCCGCAGTGCAGCCACAGCCAGCGACTGTGCGCTCGCGTTATTTTGCGTCGCGCCGATATTTCACGTTGCTCGGAATCGACCAATACACACACATACACACGCCTACATATACACGTAGTCCGCGTTACGTGCGCGAGTTCTCTTTTATTTTGGATATCGATCTTCGAAGATTTTTGACGATATCGGGATATATATAAGTTGGGCGATATAAATTACAACGTTTCCTATGGGCGCGCTCGAGGGGATCGAGATAACGCGTGAAACAGGCGAGCGTGTACAGTGTACGTATATACGAGGGTTGCTCGGTTTCGGGGAGAATTTTTAACCGAATTTTTCGCGAAAGATTAAAGAAACGCAACGTGGAATGCTGTCTCTTGATATTCTCGATTATTTGCTGCACGAAAACCGTATTTATATATAATTTAGACAAAATAAGTATATTTAAGTGTGTCTCAATCGCAACGACGATACGTACTTTCGATGCTTTTGGAAATTACGTTTTTAATCTTGAAACACGTGAAACTTTTTTTTTTTATACGACGACAGTTTGGTACCTTTAATTCGTCTCTCAAGGCGTTGTCAATGTTAATTATTACCGATCGAGGAAAAAGTACTTTATTTCCACTAATATTATATTCAAATATCGAACCATTGCAAAGTTTAGCCAATCGTCACTTTTTGTTGAAGTCCATTTCTACGTCGCAGCCAAAGTACCAAGCACATTTCATCGAACCGTGGAGAAATGAATTTAGAAATTATTTTTTCTCATTTCCAGAGCGTTTGAAGAATTTGATGAAAATTTATCTAGTAATGTATTATAAACGTAAATAAAGAGCAGGCACTTAAATAAAATTTTCTGATCTCAAGTAAATACTCACTTGTTTTGTACCAAGTACATAATTTTCTAAAAATTCCGAAAATATTCGCTAGATTTATACGAAGACGTGGTACGATTTACGTGCACTCTCCACGCATCGAGCGAATACTTCCTTCGTTGAAAAAGATACTTTCTCAATTTAAGAAAATAATTAACTTGGCACGAAACAAGAAAATATTCACTTGATAACAGACATTGTTTTTTTCTTTTCAGCGCGGATAACTATAAAATTTGTGCTCGCTTAACGTTAACGTACATAATGACGCGATAAAAAAAAAAAAATAATAATAATAAAGCAAGTTATTCGCGACCGCGGATTAAAGTAGATTCGCGATAACTCGAGAACGCGAACTTGCATAAGCATAGAATTTTAACGCGGCATTATCCGGCGAGTCGGCAAAATTTCAAGGACCAAGGACTTTCTTCGCGTGATAATTTTCGGTTATTTTTTAAATACTTCGCCCCCCCCTCCCCCACCTCCACCGTGCACGACCCTTTCGACATTGCCGAGGATATATTTTCTATGAAAATAGTTTTTATCATGAGAGCAAGGGTAAAACTGACGAAATCGCCCCCCCCCCGCCCCGCCAAAATGCCAACCTCTTCGATCGATCCCGATCGTTGTCGATATCCAGATCCTTAAAGACGAGCTTTTATTCGCATTGAAGAGCATACATTACGATGACAATGAAAGTTATGCTTTTAAATGGCACCGTACAATGTCTGCGCTGAATTCTATAATACAGATATAATCGGACTGATTTTACCTGGCTTATTTCCCTTCCTTAATCCCCGAGTCCCGTAATCCGGCCGACTAACCAACGATCTATCCTGTTCATACTGTTTTGAGCTTGCCCTATCCGATCTATATATATATATATATATATATATATATATATATATATATATATATATATAGAGGCCAGAATGTCCCGAATACGTCGCCGCACCCTACGTTTCGTTATAATAATCGGGTGGCGTCGAATGCAACGATCGCGCGGATTTGGAAAAACGTTGCTAATTCAGTTACAAACGAAAGCTCCAAAAGCGCCTCACGCGCCGCGGAATCAATCACTTCGACGAGCTCACTCCGCCCTTGCATTAGCGATCGGCACCTGCGAACAATCGTAATTCGGCATAGACACCCTTGTACGCATTACCGCGCGGTCATATCGCTCGTATGTCACGGGACCCGGGAATGCCCGATCTTATCGTGATAGTACATTAGGCGCAGTTGACAGACGCCCGAGCCTCCAGATAAATTCGCCGTTCGCGCTTCTGAATATATATATATATATATATATATATATATTTGCATTCTTTGCCGTCGCGAATTTCAGGCGTGAAAATATCAATTAATATTAGTATACCTCGAGCTTTAATCTGTTTTATCTCTCGTGTCTGTGTGCGGCTCTTTTTTCTGATGTACGCATATATGCGTCGACATAAAGTGCACCACTCTATATACATATATATATATATATATAAGGCCGTTTTAATAAAGCATGGGCGGCGCTGATATGTTAAATTAATCCATTAAAGTCAAGTAGCGGTCTATATCGAATATTCAATATCTATATAATGTAATATCATTCCACCATAATAATAAAAATTTTAACTTCAATCCGAGTATATCTACATCTATATATAAATGATGATGCAATGAAATTCAATTACAATCGTCGACTTGCATTGTACAGGTACAGGCTTTGTTACATATATATATATATATATATATATATATATATATATATATATATATATATATATAGTTATAAATATATACATGCGTCCGTGTAATGAGCGATATATAAATGAAAAACAATGTACTGACTTAATTTGATACGCAAATGTTGTTTGCAATTTCTGTTATATAATTACATTTTGACAAACAATAATATTTATTTTCACTACATAAGAAATACGTTTAAAAGAAAAATTAAAGCACGAAGGATAATAATTTGAATATAATTATATATTCATATATATGTAACGGACCGATTGTAATAAGGTTAACGATTATAATTTGGAAGGTTTACATAATCTGACGAATGCTCGTTAAGATCAGCAAAATAAAAGATACACCGGTACAGGTAAATGTGTGTGTAGGCATGTACGCGCGCGCCTGTGTATGTGTGTATCATGCTCAAATCTTCGTAAATTATATACAACAAGTAACAATTGTCCGCGGAACATCATTCGATAAGATATATATAACATTCA
>JACCIC010000196.1:312500-320000 GCA_018907035.1 Sycobia sp. Sy_11 | reverse complement strand
ATAAATGTGCATCTAAACTTTAGTATCAGAACGTGGAAGACCACTCTGAAATTCTTAAGTGAAGTTGTGACACTTTTTCTACATGTCAATATTAATTCTACTTATAATTTAAGACAGTTAAATAATCAGAGTAGATACTCAACAAGCGCGCATTTTTAATAAGCATCCTTTAAAAATAAGTACAAATGTCCGGTAAAACTTAATCAAAAATTAATAAAGAACAATGCAGCGTCCTACATTTTTAGCGTAACATCCGTTATAAGTAAAAAATTACAAGTCTCCATGTTAACGTAGGTGAATTTTACAAAGAACTATTAGGTGATTATAATAGAAATATTTATTAACAAACTGTACAATATAAGATATAATGTAGACAGGATAAATACTCGGATCGATCTACTCGACTAAGATGCCAAAACCGGACTGCACTTGACGACCGAATCAGAAACACTCATAACCTGCGATAAACAATAGGCTTCCGTCAGGTACATACACAAATTCCACAAGCTTATACAAGAATATAATCAACGCTTCAAATCTATACAGTCACCGGGATTCTCCATAATTACCTCCACTATATTACCATATAAAGCATATAAGATTTTCATACAGTTATACCACAAAAATCAATCCCGATTTATTAAAATTTGGGCTCTTATTTGATCTGATCGATTCGACGTTCAGGTTGGTGGTTAAAAAAAACAGTCTACATATAAGTATTTTTGAAATTTATATATAATTTAAAAATACTTCCACTAATCATTGTTAGTCACTAGAAAAGATGAAAATATACGCATAACCATAGGGACGACGAAGCAATAAGTAAAAGATTCTAGGAAAATGCATTTGTTCAATGAATCTGTACGAGTTCAAACGAATAAATTGTTTATATAATGTTAACAAATAACTTATATAATCAATTTAAAAGACTGCATATTTAATGGACGAATAGATCACATTGACTGAACCCGTTAAAATTACCTACGTACATAAATAAATAAAACATTAAAATGGTTATACAAAGGACACATTTCTTGCTCAACATACCATATATCTGCTAAAAGTACACCTGTAACAAAACAGTAGCCTAAACGTCCAATCTATGAGATCAGATAAGATCATATATATATATATGTAGGTATAACCTATGTAGTTTGACAGAATATGACCTTTTCAAATAAAGGAATCATTCGCCTATTTTCTTTTCGGAGAGTAGTCGAGCATAAACAAAAATGCTGGAGTTGGACTCGGCCAATCAACAATATCTTTTTCTATATATATTTTTGCGGCGTTTTGTACGCAATTCCGGCGTGTTTGTTTATTCTCGACTACTATCTCTAAAATAAAATAGGCGAATGAATCCCATATAGAATATAATTAGTGAATTATAAATTCCTATAGACATATAGCTGTGGAATTTACAACCAAACCGCAAGTGAAATAAAAAGGCCGATCAGCGGTGGGTGAAAGGGGCGAGGTGGGGAGGGGGTAGGGGAATCGTATCTGACCGACCGAGTGAGTATTATGCACGACTATAATGTATATCCACGACGACCGTGGCGCCGGCGCTGAATGAATTATAATGCTCGCGCCGCGCGCCGTAGTGAAAGTGAGACCGATAGAGCCCAGGAGGGGCACGTGACTTAGTATCGATACTCCTCTGTGTGTGTATAATGAATATATATATATATATATATATATATATATATATATATATATATATAGAGAGAGAGAGAGAGAGAGAGAGAGAGTGAGAGGGGGGGGAGAGGCGCAGTACGACGAGACCATACGAGCGTACGAGTTATATATCGATCGAAATCGGGACTCTCGCTTTTTCAATGGCATATAGATACTATTTATCAATGATGCGTATATACTTATCAATGAGTAGATCGATATATATATATATATATATATATATATATATATATATATATATATATATATTAGTTTACCGTTAATGACTTGTGGATTACTGTACTACCGTGGAAAAATCGAAAGACTACATAATGTTTGAATAATACGCGACTTATTCAATCATATATATATATATATATATATATATATATATATAATATATATAATATATAAATATATATATTGAAAAAACTTGGAATTATATGTACATGCTTGCGCTTATTCTTTATAAATATATAAGTATCGAAATTTGAAATGAGTTTTTTATCAGTTTTATGTGTATATATATATATATATATATATATATATATATATATATATATATATATCTAGGTCGTAAATATATTCGCCCACATGTTTATCTTCCTGCATTCGGAACTTCCTCCTGAATTTCTCGCCTCTTTGACGATTTTCTCCTCATTCGGCGAACGTCTTCTGTAAAGCGACCGCCAGAAAAGAGAAAAGCCAAGAAACCCGCGGGGTCTATATGTGCAATTGAGAAACGGCCGATAATGAAACATCCAATGCAATTTGTATAAAGTCCTTTGTTTGGCGTTAAAAGCGACCTCTCGTACACGCGCGAAATAAGCGAAATAAAAGTGGGTCGTTGACACGGTCTCCGATGTATGTACGAAAGTATATATATATGTCACTGACCATATAACCGCCGCGACACTGATGCGTGTGTTAGAAAACACAATTGATAACAACTCCAGGATGGGGAGGGGGAACGGAATCTCGCGCAAATCATTTCGCGGTTATTTCTCGACATTTTTCTCTCTCCGTATTTATGGAAGATGGCACGGCTCAAATTGTACAACATTTAACAAGATCAAGCCACTGTCCTTCTGTTATTATATTTTTATATCAATAGATAAGCAAACATTATATACATACATACACACATACATAAAGAGAGAGAGAGAGAGAGAGAGAGAGAGAGAGAGAGAGAGAGAGAGAGAGAGACTGAATGCCACTGATTAAAAGTTTCAGTATCACATGCAGATGAATATTCAGTTGTTTGTGCTACGAAAATTGATGGAACGGATTAATTTCAGTTCATTCACATCAAATTGTCATAGGATGTAAACGAGAACAAAGCTTGATTATTGCTAAAAAAATCATTGTAAAGTCACTGTATTGTATGTAAAATCGATTGTTTTGTGTATTTGATGCATTTATTTCTCAAAGAATTAGTAAAATTTCAGTCAATATGTGGAATGGAGCTGCATTAATATCACTTCCGTAGGAAATTCGATATGTCGCGAGAGAATCACAATAGAATTTTTCTAAGCTCCTTTTGTAACTTAACACTGCCCGTCTACGTGAAATTACTGCGTTCAGCCTTGGTTAGAATTCAAGCTTTATCCAACGCAGTAAATTTGTAAAACTTTTGCCTGTATATCGTGATAATGTATAGTTTTATTGGTAAATTCCAGTACATTCGAAACAGTGAAATTGTATTGTAAATTTAATAATCATATACATACAGTAAGATTACGGCCTATTCTTTTCAATGTATATGTAAACTGGACACAATTTTCAACTTACTTAAGTTGTTACACTGGTTCAGAGATTATTAATAGTACATATTAAATGACGCTTTTAAGACATTTTTATATTCTAAATTCTTGTACATCATTCAATTCGACCACTAAAAAATCGTTTAATTACGAAAAAAATTTTTCTAAACTTTTATTCATCAATAAGTAAAGATTTGAAATAAAAAGTAAAGTTCACGAGCTGCAGGACGCGCAAGATAATTACAAGAATAATAGCGCCATTCGCAAGGCGTCAATTTAAAAGTCCTCAAGTACGCCGATCGAGCATACTCGCTGTGTTTTTTTTTTTGCGGAAGCGCTCGCAAAGGGAATATACAAAAAAAAAACAAAATTACAGACGCGACGCATATATATATATATATATATATATATATATATATATAGATGTGTGTGTATTTGGTCACCTCATTGTCCGTCGAAGGAACGCTTGCTAACTGAACCAAAACCGAAGAACACAGTCAACGTGCCGCGAATAATTATGCGTCTGTGTGTATAAATATAAATTCTACATAGCATACTCTCGCTTAGCTTCCGTATTCGTCGTCGATAGGCTTTTTGTTTCTATATATACAAAAATTACTTTGTCGAAAACAACAAGGACTCGGTACCGACTTGGAGAAGCCAGTAACCAGTAAGTCCGTGACGTAAAAAAGCCATCAGAGCGCCAAAAAATTTAATATCGCCCATATATATATATATAGTATCGCCGAAAGCTCGCGCTTCTCGCTCGAGCGAGCTGAATTCTATACATACATACATATATATATATATATATATATATATATATATATATATATATGTGTGTGCTGTGTGTATACCGGGCTTCGAATACGAGTAATCCTCGGACCGTGTCCGCAAGGTCGCGACCGCGGCTGGAACCATCGTCGGGAAGGTCGCCGCGCCCGAAGCGATGCGACGAGTTATCGTAAGTCCGAGCACGATGAGGTTCGCGCGCCCGCGAGCGATGCGCCGACGACCGCGGCGATGCGCGCGCGCGCGATGGACGAAGAGTTTTGTTGTTGTTGTTATTTTTTTTTATCTTTTTAATCGGGGAATGGAGACGTCGCGGTCCGTGGAAATAAGTGCGGTGAATGGATCATTACATGATTATATATAAGCAGATATATATAAACTTATATATAACGTATACGTACGTGGAGGGCAGGAGACTTCCGTATATAAATATGGCTTTTTTTTTTTTGTTCAACTCACCTGCAATTGAAAGAAAATATATTACGTTAGATTTGCATAGAAAAATACTTGTAATGTTTAATAATGAATAATATAAGTTTAATGTCTATTGTAAACAGTGTACGTAAAATGTTATTCCATTATTCCTGTAGCTATATTTTTAAAATCAAATTTTAAGTATATGATTATATAGATTGTTATAGCTATAATTAGATCCTACGTAATATTGCATTTTACGCTTGTACTGTTAATTTTAATTTTAATTTTAGATTAATATTATTGTATTAATAAAGATTCATTTAATTTTCGAATTTGGACCTTTTAAATTGTTTACCACTATACTTTCCATTATATATATATATATATATATATATATATATATATATATATATTTAAAGAATCGATTTTCATGTATATGAAAACAGAAAATAAATCACTCGTGTGAATAGAATCGAATACAATATCTCGTCATAGTAGCCCGGAGAAGAACCGACGAGAACCGGAGAATCTACATACATAACCACACACTATATATATATATATATATATATTCTATATGCTATAGGTTATCGAGCACTCGCTTTATATTAATAACGCTCGCGCGACTTTGTCGCCCATATGCGCATTTTAAACGCGCAATGACGCACGGGCGCAAAACGCATCTATTATTTCGATAAGACCATTACTTTGCAAGGTTCTCTCCTTATTGCGAGGTGAGAAAGCATTCTCGCGTCAAGCACCAGGTGAATATAAAGATAAGCAGTACACACACACGGCGCACGCACACACACATAAATGAAATTGAATTTAATATGATTGCTTGACGTTCGGCGATTATATGCTTTTATTTATATAGGTAACTTTAAGTATAGTAATTTCACGAATGGTGGTTGGTGCAGTTTTAGGGATCGTTGTATATATATATATATATATATATATATATATATATATATATATATATCAAGTAATCCTGATCCAGGATTTTATAAAAGTATTCGGGGATAAGAAATTTCGTAGGCATTTGTTTGGATCTACTTGCCGAATCGAACTTTCACGGACGAAACGCGCGAGTTCTCCGAGTACTGCAATAATTATCGTCCACAATAATTTATTAATCGACTACCTTGCAGCGTCAGTTCGAACCGTCCTCACAAAATTATAGTGCTCGTTGCTTATAAATTATATGCGAGAAGATACTAAATAACAAAAAAAAAAACAACAACAAATCAACCGTTAATTAAATACAAATAAAATAAAAAACACCGATCGAGAGAAACACACCTGCTAATTCCGGGTCGAATATATCGCTGAGCTTACGATCGACCGAGAGCGGTACGATAAACTTTAATTTAATTTTAATGATATATACGCGCTTATTGTTGGAACTGTTGGAACATTATTCCGAAATAATTAGCAATAAAGAGAGAAATCGACAAACAGTAATTTGTGTACACACAACTGTCATGCAGAATGTATTCTTCGTGGGTGTATATATATATATATATATATATATATATATATATATATATATATATATGTAACACGCGAAATGAACACGTGGGCATGTAATAAAAACGCTCGTATCTTTTAGGATCTGTACACATCTTTGATTTACTATCGCCGGTTGGACTGTTGTTGCAACAAAGGAACATTTTGACGTACATATACGAGAATCTCTCTCTCACACACACACACACACACACACACACACACACTGCTGGTTTTTATTATTATTGTGCATTCGATCGGGATGTTTCATACGTCTGATAATTTATCATTACACTGATCTTCTATACTAAATTTGAATATCGTCTGGTTATTGTCTCATTGCCGGATTTTTCACCAGCGAAACGATCCCCTTATAAAGCTTGAATTTGCGGATAGCAAGCTATTATTTTCAAAAGTACATGAAGAAATCGTATCAAGAATATGTGTATATATATATATATATATATATATATATATATATATATATATATATATATATATAGGCTATGTACATTAAGGTGCGGATGCATAACGGTTATTTATTTATGACTTCTCGGTAAATACTCGTCGATATTTATTGGTTAGTTTTGTGTATTAAAATTTTTTTTTTATCTTACGAGAAGACCGATCGTTGTTCAATAGATTTTTTTTTAAGTATATTATTAATTGCAGAATCAGCGAATCGAAAGTTTCTCGATCGATATTCTACATTTGAATGTTATTGTTGCACGGGGTAAAAATTTTTTCTATGGTATACATTACGTCAATAGTGTCTTGTAATTGAATCGCCGACCGTGAAATTTCTAAAAATGATCACCATTGTTATGAGACGGATAGGTAGATTTTACATTGTAAATGATAGCTTTTCAGACGCTTGCTTGTAAAATTTTTTAAAATTACAAAACAATAAATCCTTCGAACGATGCGAGTTTCATTCCATTATGGATTTCGGGAAAAATTAAGTTTCGCGATTAATTTCAGGCGAGAAATTCAAAACTCGATTATTCATTCCATCCCACTGACTTCACGAATTACCCATTGGATTTGATCGATAATTTCTAAGATTAACGTTACGATAATTACGTACAGGGCGATATATATACACGAACAACCCGGGGATGACTCTCTTTCCGCAGAACGAGCCGAATGCGCACGGGCCACGTTCGCCAGGATCTATCATTCTGGCAGTAATGCGTTACGCCCGGCCGGGGGATGATTTTCGTTTTCGCTTCGAACGCGTCGCGGAGGCGAGGAAACGCGCACCGCTCGTACGCGGGCGTAAGTCTCGCACTCACTTCACCCTACCCGTAGTACGCTTTACGCTTTATTTTCATTCCAAGCG
>JACCIC010000196.1:202500-307500 GCA_018907035.1 Sycobia sp. Sy_11 | reverse complement strand
ACACACACACACACACACACACACACACACATATATATATATATATGCACACGTGTATGTAAAAGGACTGCATTGTATGCGCGCGCGAGCGAGATGCGCGTTTATATGTATATGTGTTTGTGCTTAACACAGTCAAGGTTGCTTTTTTTTTCTTTTTTCAAGGGAAAATCTTTGAATTTAATGAACCGACGCCGAGCTGCAAGTATATATATATATATATATATATATATATATATATATATATATATATATATGATCCTGGTGAACGATTATGTGTGGGATTTAATTATGTTTGAAAGCATATTATGTATATAAATAAAGTAGGTAAAAAATAGCCAGACGAGGATGATACGAAGAAAATTATATAAGTATAGGATAATAATTCCTACCAGTATATTGAGAAATATATAAAAGTTATAAAGATGAGAATTGGCAAAATGGCATATATATATATATATATATATATATATATATATATAGCGATTTGATATATTTATATCTTTGCTTTTACTAAAGATACGGAGTTTATCTGAAAAGAACTCTTTCGACGTGTAGGCCACCGTAACGCCATTCGACATCGATTTGCTTCGACTAAATCAAACGTCGTCCGCCTTGGGAGCTCTGCTATAAAAGCTGCCGTTTCGTCCCGAGTCCAAATTGCCTTTTGGCTATCGATATTCTAAGGATTTTTCTATATTTTTAACGTATATGTATACACTGTTGTTAATTTTTACCGTAAACTCACGGCAATCGGGCGTTCCGTCAAACAAACCGCGTAACTTTATATTGTATAGCTACGCGGCGTTCGAATGCAACGACGAGATGGTATATAAATTTAACGCGCGCTCAAAGCTCATATTTCCGTCGCTTTGACCATCGGCTTATCTGCAATACGTTGCATGTATCTGTGTATACATATATGATATATCTGTGTATACATATATATATATATATATATATATATATATATATATATATATATATATAGAATACGGTAAATGACCAAATTTTTCATACGCACAACTATCGCAATATAATAACGCAATTTTACCGCAAAAAAAGGCAAATCCATATTTTAGCCGTCGTCGTGGTCAGTCTGCAGTGGACGAATAAGGGTAATTGTATACGCGCTCGCGCGGAGGGCTACACCGAGCTACAGTCAGAAATAAAGGGATGAACGGGCGTATCGTTACTTTGTAAATTGTAATACAAAGGAGGGGAGGGGTGGCTGTGATAAAATTGCCCCATGCGTATAGCCCGGGAGCGATGAATTTGAGTTGAACTTTTGTTTCGGCCGCGCGTTAGTGTGCGTCGTTTCGTCGATTGTAGGTCTCGCGAGTACTAAAAATACTGCATAAATACTACAAAATATCACAGTAGGTCAAGCCTTATGCGAAGTTCATCAAGCCTGATTAACATTAAGAGAACGAAGCAATGCAATAGAAGGCAGAGAAATAGTGTCTCTGACAGCTTTTAGACAGTGAAATAAACGTTACACTCGCTCGGTACTCAGACACTCTAGCCAGTCATTTAAATATATATATATATATATATATATATATATATATATATATATATGCACATATATATTCCGAGAGAATGAGGGGAGAGGGTTACAAGGGAGAAACGATGCAATTCGAACGCGATGAATATAAGGGAGACACGCTCTTTTCATTGATGGTAAGAATGTTGGCCCTGTAATTTTCACCCGCCAGTCATTATATATAGGCGATCTTTGATGTTTGGACTTATTCAATATATACACATATATAGAATTGGAACGAAGTCGGAAAGACCGTTGGATCAAAGGAGTGCGGTAATGCATATATATATATATATATATATATATATATATATATATATATATATATATATAGGACTGATGGCTGTGGTCGCCATCGCCGACGCTGGGTTATTGGGGTGAGGGATCTCGGTCTGTGAGGCCAAACGGACGCAGCTACTGAAGTATATATATATATATATATATATATATATATATATATATATATATATATTTATATGTACGTATGTATGTATGTATGTATATTGTACACAACGTACCTACATACAACAATATTTATAGGCTATACGAAGAACGAATAATAAATAAGAAGAAATTTTTATTGTTGGTATTTTATTATTTGTGTAGAATAGTAAGAATTCTCTAAGGAAGATATAGAAATATATATATATATATATATATATATATATATATATATATATAATGTATATTGCAAAAATAGGAGTGGTAACGCGATAGTCAATGAAACACAAAGATAAGGGTTTATTGTATATACTCAAGCACGTCGAAACGAGGCACACACAACTGAGCCTAGAAAATTAATTTATGCGTCTCTCAAAGGTAAAACATGGCAATACACATAATTTCTCGTTCTACGCAATGCTTCCGCATTGTTTCTCATCATATCCGCGTGCATAATTACATTCTATACGTGATTCCCTCGATACTTAAGTATAGCTTTATTAAATAACGTGAGCATTTTATATAAAATGTCGTATGTGTTTATGTTTGACTTTGCAGGATCGCATTTTATTCGAGCACATGTGATTGGAACAAATATATTTGAGGGATTTGGAACAAAAAGGTCGGTCGCTGATAATCGCGACTGCAGAGGCTATGGTCATTTTTTGAAAGTTATTTTTCTAAAAATTTTTTTTTTTTTTGATATGATTATTTTCAGCGTTGCAGCTGGCTGTGATAACGTCTTTTGACCGATGTATCCTCCATATTCGTAGGGGTTTTCGGCATGTCGTGTACACACCAACATAACTTACAATGCCTCGCGCACCCCGACATTTCTTATAGGTTTCTCAGTTGTACTGTGTATATTATAGAACTAATCTATAGATGATATTATGATTTCTGTACATTGGATAATCCTCGTTTTACATTTATCGATTGCTCGATGGATCATTAAGGCGATGAGTATTATTTTTCGAATGAAAATTGCTTTTGTAATTAAAATTGAAGCAAAATCTTTTCCAATTTTTGCATATGTATGAAAATGAGCTTTCATCGATCTATTGTGCTTGTACGACTGATCGATCATCGTCGATCGATCGTGCGGTAAATGTATAAGTTCAGTTTTCTCTTAAAACCTCTCGTCATTTTCCTTATGATATTCAAAAGCTACAGCATGTCATTATAGATTCATATGCGATATATATATATATATATATATATATATATATATATATATATATATATATATATATACACGTGCCATTGCTTTTATTATAATCCAGTCCTCTGTCTTTCTACCCGATAGATTACGTATAGATGACGTGAATTGCCAGTATCATCGATCTGCAGTTTATTTTTTCGTCGACTCCATTCTATTTATATATATATATATATATATATATATATATATATATATATATATATATCGATAGAGCGAGAGAGAGAGAGAGAGAGAGAGAGAGAGAGAGAGAGAGAGAGAGGGAGAGTGGAGGAGGCACTCTGACGTCACCTTTTGACCGTCTGCGTCCTTTTTTACAGAGCGATGCCGATGACGTGATTGGCAGAAGGGGGTTTTTCTATCTTCCGCGAAGGGAAGGTAGGAAAATATCGAGTTCGATGGAGTGAATACACCAACGCATACCTACGAACGAATTGATATATATATATATATATATATATATATATATATATATACACACATTCATATAGATCCCTCGTGTGCAAGGTGATGATATCGTACTTTGTCAACTACGGATCAAAACGTTTTTCACTTATATATGGCCCACCTAAAATCCTTTCTATACACATTATATGGGCTGATAGTATCAACCAAAGCGATAGACGTTGCTGTGTCTTTTGGAATACATACATACATACAAACATACAAACATACATACACACATGCATGCATACAGACATGTATACTCATAATTAGATTTTGAATTTACTCAGTATATCATACACCCCCCCACACACACACATTACGATTTCTCACTCAAATCATTAATTAAAGTATTGGCTTCTATAGCATGATTGTTTCGCATCAACTTTTTTACACTCTCTTCGATCGCGTGTAAAATTTCTTCACTCAATGCCTTTGCATCTTAATCTTCGTCACATCTTCACTGATTGTCGCATGCTTCAATTTTTACATATCGATTCAATATTATGTACTCCAGTAGAAATCCCATCGTATAAGAAAATCATTTTATTTCATAAGAGAAAATTATGCGTAAAGAGATGAAATTCTTGACTATCAGATATAAGTATATTTATCAAAATATCGTGTCAATTAAAATTTAATTACCTAATAAAATACGCATTTAGTAGTATAAGCGATGGTTTGAATTTGAATTCGATGATTTATTTTGTTATATATAACACAGAATTTCTTTCGTTTTGATCAATAAATATAAATTTTCTCTATCTTCCCTATAGCGTTTATTTTATAAATCGAGTGGCAACTAAATTTAAAATGAAAAATCGAAAATATAGAAATTCAAGTTACCAAAGTGCCTCTCCACTATGCCCCTTGAACAATTGAGGCAAAGCCTGAATTTCATCCAATAATTTTGAAATTAATTCATATAATAAACGATGTTTACATATAGGAATAGCATTGTTCGCGCATAATTATAGGCTGTGTAGCTATATAAAACTGTGACGCACGTATTACTATTTTTTTTTAAATTATATGTGTGTGTGTGTGTGTGTGTGTGTGTGTGTGTGTGTGTGTGTGTACACAGTTATTAATTTCCGTGGACACTATACCAACAGGTATTTAAGTGCGATTAAAAATACCACACGAGACACGAATAATGTAAAGAATACTTCCAAAAGAAAACAAATTTAGACACTTCGCCGCAAGGATTTGTCTCTATTTGCTTTACGTTGATTCATATATATGTATATATAAATTTGGAGATTGACACAAAAAAAAAACTCTATCCAACCCACATTATGTACAAAAAGCAATTAGGAAAACGAACAAAATTGTCGCGCAAATAGTCATATGGGCCGCTCTGACGCTCGTTCCCGCGTTATATATATATATATATATATATATATATATATATATATATATATATATATATGGGGCCAATTAACGAATTTAAGTGCCGCCGCGAGCGAGTAAATTCTTGTAGAATACAGTATGTTTTTGTATTATCTCTACATATATTTAATGAGCTGCCAAGGTGAAAGATATAAGAACAATATATAACATGGTGAGGGTCAAATTTTTAATACGTGCATCATAAATGCGTTTATACTTTTTAACTTTTTATTTATAATGCAAAGCTGTTACGTTTAATTATATGATAATTCTGTTTTCTCACGCACATATATATGAACGGTGAATTATTAACTTATTCGAGTTAAATACTTATCGTCTCCCAGGAAAGCGAACCTCTGGGAAGATTATGCCATTATAAAAAGCCGAGAAAAATTTTAAAGCGTCTACTTATATATGTATATATGTAACCATCTATAGACTAGGAATTAAGAAAATAGTAAAAATTGTTACACATTGTGAGCTATGTGCAATTGACTTTAATATGTCACAGCTCTCTCTCTCCCCTTCCACATCTTGTACACATAGATATAAGCTATACATTACCTCCCCTCCCTTCTCTTTTCTGCATTTTATCTACCTACTTTATCATCCTCGTTACACCGGCCCAATACGATGATAATAGTCTTTCCCGTTCAAGTTCATGCGCGTCCTTGCCACTTCTTATTTTAGTAATCCGCAGGCATGTGAGGACTAATGTGGGAATTAAACCTTCCTTTATTGACACTTACTTAAGCAAAGGTCGGGGCGTGAGTCAGTAGTTTTACTAAATCATAGAGCGAGGGAAAGAGACTGTGTGTGTGCGTGTGTGTGCGAATAAGAGAGAGAGAGAGGGGGGGGAGACTATAACGTAAGGTAAATGTAATTTTTTTACTCTCCCAGGTATTGTAGTATAATTGGGAGCATACGTGTCTCGGTATTTACACGCAGGTGCCCGCGAAGGCTTTACAACGGAAATAATTCCATTGCACGCGCGCGCTGGCTATTAAGTGTATTAAGCGCCCGTTTAAAGCAGCGAATCCCTTTAACGCGTGCTCTATACACAGACACGCGATTATATAAATATATACCCAGCTAGACGGGGTTAATGTCGTAAAAAATGCACGCCACGCGCGCTCGCCTTAAAAATCTGCGCGCGAAGAGAGCGCGTCAGCGTCGGACACGCGGCTCACGCGGCCGCAATATAAATCTGCCCGGCAGTGTGATCTCGCTTATACGGCGCATTATTAACTCCGCGTACGCGAATGTCTCGTCCACTCGTCGCACGCGACTCGTTATCTTACCAATATAGAATCGAACACGCTCCGATATTAATATCCTGCAGCGTGTGCCTGTGCGCGCGCGCGCGCTCGGCCTTAAGGGTATACGTAAAAAAAAAAAAAAATCATAATAATAAGCATCTTCTTTTTCTTCTTCTTTTTCAAATACATATTTTTAATTATATCTTCTTTTTTTTTTTAGCTTAAAGGTTATTTTCCGAACAACGGCGTCGAATTCGCGAGAGAGTGAGTTTTTTCTTTCGTCGAACTTTAGGCGGCTCAGAACGGTCATTTTCGAAATGTCGACTTTGATTTTGAGATATTGCTTCGAATTATTCTGAATGAATTGTTTTTTGTTTTCTTGTAGAAAGTTGTAACTTTATGATTTAAAAAAATTTTTTTTTTTGTTGTAAATTTAACCTATTTTACATGTATTAAACGTCTTGTTTTCCAAGTATTTTTATATTATAGTAAAATATGTTTCTATAAGATTGTATTTACCATAGTGTTTGATTTGATATATTTTGAAGTGACATATAATTTGACTTCCAGTATTTATTATTTCAATGAGTGTTATTGGACAATGTTTTATTTATTTTTTTTTTGTAAAAAGTATAAAAATCATCTTTTGTGATAAAAAAAAAGTGTAGCAGGTCTAGAGGCGCATTTGTTGTACGTCGATTTAGGCACTGATTGCACGAGTTTTCGCGCGAAAGCGCGCATTCGATAGTACGCGTGTCTACAAACTATTATTAAAAATGTCGTTTTTTTTTTGTTACAGCATCGAGGAAACAATTTGCGAGAGCGAGTACGGCATAAATTTTAATGTTAATCGCAGTATATTTTTGATTTATAACTGCATAATTATTGCATATAGCTTCGATTAATATATACGGGGTATAGGCATTATAATATTTTCCATGTACGTACAGGAAGCTGCGTATGCGTTAATACGAAAAATCTTCCTCTGCCGCATAAGAGAGTTTTTACGAAGTAACTTGAAACTTTTCTTTTTCAAAGCTCTTTTAACATTTTCCCATTTAGTTACGAAATTATTAGCTGTGACACAAGCCATATATTTTTATTCGCATCACTGATGCGCATATATTTTTATGTGTGTGTATGTGTGTGTGTGTGTGTGTGTGTATTAAATCAAATCTCTCCCACCCCCCCCCCCGCCAGATACCGGCCGTCGAGCGAGTCGTCGACCCCCGCTCGCGCGGCCGGAAGCAACGCGCGAGTCCGCGCGCGCTCATCGCCGGGGATATGTAGACAATCGAAATTCCAGCGAGTCGAACTACGTAGCGCATTGACTTTATCGATGTCTGTAGTAGCGAGCGTCGACGTTGGAGGTTCGAATTTTACCGCCAACCCCCCCCCCCCGCCCCGGCGGTGGTCGTGGACTTGAGATGAAAAGAGTAAACAGAAGCGGCTGCCAAGCCGTATTGCATATGTGTACAGGCATCGGAGTCGAGGCGTATTATACTTATACGTATAACATGTGTAAGTAAGTGTCGGTACAAAACAATAGTAAGAAGACTGGTAGGCGGCTAAACAAGACAATCAGCGAGAAAAGCAGCCATATGAAACACATTAAACGAAGACGCGGTCAATTATCAAAGGAATGAAAAACTATGACATAGGTGTGAAAAATTGAAAATTAATCCAGTGAACGAGCGAACGTGTGATAATATCTGATACTCGAACGTCAAATGTAAAGGGTTACTCAGTGCCGTCTTGATCTGTGTCTTACGCGCGGTGTTTGAAATACGAGCGGAAGTGGCTCTGGTTAAAATATGTCTATAGCGCCAAAATATTTAGCGATTAAGGATTTTTTTTTGTTCGTGTATTTTGAGCCTTTCAGTTACTTTTATAAGTTTTCATTTACTCTCTTTATATATTTTTACTGATAATCCACACCAGCCAGACGCTTTCTTCGCCGTTGAATTATGTACATTATATATGCATGTGACCGAAGTCGAATTAAAGAAATAAAATAAGAAAATAAACCAAATTTATCGTGGATTAGGCATTATTGCGCCTGGAAATTGGGTCTGGAGTTTTTTTTTTTCTTCGTCACTGCGACGACGCGCGCGCCGTGCATTGTGGGTCAATGGGCAATCGGCTGCACGAACAAGGGGAATATATTTATACGGATGGCGAGAATAGACGTACGGAGTTCGATATTTTCCGATTGGTCGGGCGTTCCTTTTTTTCGTTCGCGAAATTCTTATGGAAATAATTGCGTCGCGCCTATGGAATTAAGAAGACGGAGCGGCGCGTTGGATTCGGAATTGGAAATTAATATTCAATGTAATTAGAAACTAGAAGAGGAGTTATATTTAGATGGAAAAGTGTTATAATTTCAGTTAATTTTTACTCCATCTTTTTTTTTTTACTTCATTAACTTAATTATTCCCTTATACGGTTAATAATGCGAAGTATGACCTACTTTGCATGTTTATATATATATATATATATATATATATATATATATATATATATATACTTACAAATGTTTATCTTTCGCTACGATCATTTAATGCAATTTTCCCCTCTAAAATATAGGTTTATTATTGGATTTTCCCATTCACCGCGAGATACGCGATCTCGACGATTAGGGGAATTGCATTTTCTCCTCGTACTTTCAATTTCAATTAGTACTGTTGCGCAACTGAATAGGAGCGTATCTATACGTACAATGGGATAATTTACGATTTTATAAATCTTTAATAATGTACAATTTAATTAATTAAGCCTGTAATTTTTTCATCGGACTGATTCTCAAGTCTCCTTCTTCCAACGATTCTAATAGTTCGCATCGAGTTGGTCTTAAAAAAAATATTGGGGAATAGACCTATCTAAGAGTAATATACCACTATAAAAGACGTATGAAGTTTTGATTTATCTACATAAAGTTTAAATATGCATATTAAAAAAATGATTATTTATTTAGGTTTTATTTTTGAAAATTAACAACAAAACGGCTGAAATGGAATTATGTCTTCTTTCAATATCATTGTTTTTTTTTTATCACAAGAGGCATTGGGTTTACTTTTTGTACGAAAGAAATTTTTTTTTTTATACGAAGAAACAGAATGTTTCAGAAGTGTAAAAGATTTTTGTTCGTTAAACTTTGGTAGAAACCGATTCTTATCGCTATACCAAACAAAACGATATTTTCTTTAGGACCTAAAAAGTTCTCGACTTAAAGGCGAACGCCGTCAAAAATACGAAGATATGGACAAATAATAATTATGTGTGTGTGGGTATTCGTGTGCTTAAAAGTTCTGTATACATTAAGTAAACCTTGATGGATTTGGAGATAAAAGAACGCCCCCGCCAGATCGCCGCCCAATTAATCATCGCAGATCTTTTCCTCTGTATCTGTACATTATAGCGCATAAGAAAAGAAGCCAAACATTACTCTTTCTCTCTCTCTCTCTCTCTCTCTCTCTCTCTCTCTCTTTCTCTCTGTCTCTCTCAAGTTGCTGTACAAAACGAGCATTATTACTATACGGCGCTTTTATTTGCGAAGCGCGGCAGCTCTCGTTGCGCGCGGGCGGTGATTCGCTCGGCCGAGTCTCTCTCTTCCTGCTTCGCCGCGTCGGGTCATGCCAGACTCCTTAGACTTCGGTTTATACATTTATATATATATATATATATATATATATATATATATATATATATATATATACACCTCGAAGTGCGCACGAGGGAGGTCGCGGCAAGGTCGCTCTGTCCGACGCACCATCGGATCTGCTCGATCACGGTCCGCTCGTATTATATATATATATATAGGGATTTGCTTACACATACACACGTGTCGGGTACGAGGATGCATTGTAATAGAGTCTCCGGATACAAGGCGTGAGAAATTGATCGTTGCAGATCCTAGCGGTCATAAAATAAAAACTAATAAGTAGTTTAGGCGCATTACTTCAAGATTTCTTTTGCCTGTTTTTTTTTTTTTTTTTTTTTTTTTTTTGGTACCCCCACCCCTTGGCAGATTTTCCAATTCAAACCTCCGAAGCACCGAACACCATCCAAGACAGTTAGATGATAAAAAAACTAAAGTATCTTCATTGTAAAGCAAAAGTTTTGTGCAAGCCTTCAGTTCCACCTTATCGTATCAATTCAGTCGATGAATAATTAGCATCTTTAAGGCGCTTTATCTTAGCACGCACGAATTATTGCTAAATCCACGGAACGTTGCTCTTGCATTGACGATCGTAAAAAAAAAAGTCTCGTCTATGAGAGTCTTTTTCGTCGCCGTTTTTGCAATGGCTTTGGAAATATCGAATAGTGAAAAAATTTACACGGCATTTTGTCTTAATAAATTTATACGCCTCGCGTTATATCATAATGCAATGCTATTTAGATCGTAATTATGAATGTCTTTTCTTTGTTGCGCAAACTTGTGACATTTTTAGATGCGGTTAATCTACTTATTACACTTTACACTTTCCCACTTCAGTAATTTTTAAAACAACTTTTACCATCTTTCCTTTTTAATTAAATAATTAATAAATAAGGAAATATCAAGAATCGAGCCTATATATATATATATATATATATATATATATATATATATATATTCGAAATCTCAAACTTCAATGTCAATATAGAAGGCTTTGCCGGATTTGATAAAGTTTAATCACAACGTCACGCTCGATATGTTTCGCCTGCTGTATAGTTTTTGACGCGAATTTCCGATTTGCTTCCACGCCTTTAATGTAGAGCAGTGCGAGCGCGTTTTGTCCAACGAGATATCCGACACTCGTCTTCCGAAGTGTTACGGCAGAGACGCCTAGAAAACTAAACAATTTCAGATTGACGTGAACAATTCACGCTTTTTTAAAAATAGTTTTAATTATCTTCTCTTTTTTAAGCATAGTTGCTTCGAAGAACAACGGGCCAATACGAGAGAATGACGTTTTTTTTCCCGAGCCCTTCGATTTTGGAATGACATTATTAGACGCAAGTTGCACACCGATGTGGTTATAGATAGTATTCCGATTTCTCTATATATTGTATGTACTCGGACTAATTCGTCTTGAATCATTTCTCAAATTGAAATTAATTTTCAATGCAAATATTTCTGTATGATTATCATAGGATGAATTGTATATATATATATATATATATATATATATATATATATATATATATATATATATAATGAAAACGCATTATCGATAACGCTAAAGCGTTCGGTGGGAAATCCAAGAAGTTACCTACACACACACACACACACACACACACACACACACACACATATATATATATATATATATATATACATATATTTAGACGCACGGTATATAAAATAGCAGAGAGCACAAAAAGAAAAACTATACAGTTTCCTACTCCTTCGCAAGGCCATCTCTTCTCGCGCGCTCGAATATACAAGGAGAGAGGCGTCGCACGAGAGCGGCGCTCGCGCGCGCACCTGATTAAGGTTACTGAGTACGGGCGACACGAGCGCACGCGCTGCCCGCGCTGCGTCGATTGTCTATTATATATATTTATAGAGTTAGCGAGCGCGTGAGCGAGGAGAGCGAGAGAGAGAGAGAGAGAGAGAGAGAGAGAGAGAGAGAGAGAGAGAGAGAGAGAGTTAGTGAGTGAGTGAGTGAGAGAGAATTGCTCTATTGCATTCGAGGTCCCTCTCTCTCTCTCGCTCTCCTCGCGACTCTTTTAACAATCGGCGGCGGCGGTGGCGGCCGCGACGACGGTCGTAAGTCAACGCACTTTGATGCGCTGCGGCGAGCGGGAAAGCGGGCATACATAAGCGGCGTTTATCGCGCCTCGCGGGAGCGCGGGCTCTCGCGGTTTTTCCGCTGATGCAGCCGGCGCATTAAATATATATGTATCTTTAAATATATATATATATATATATATATATATATATATATATATATGTATGTATCTATATATAGTACGCAGCACGGCGAGATTCTCTGTGCGGTTATTCTATGTAAAAGTACGTGCTTCATACGTACGACGGATTTTCAAGTAGAATATTAGCTGCGAAGCTTTGGAGGGGGTGAGAGGGGTTTTCATGAATGATCATGTATTCATTTCATATATTCATTTCAAATATAATTAGAATTATTGAATTCCCTATTTAAAAGCAAAATAAGTCAATTCCTGTCCACTTTCTTGTCAAGAAGGTCGCGCGCGCGTGTGTGTGTACGCGCGCACGCGCTCTTGTACGTATTTGCTTATCTCGCAAGTAGGAAAAGTTAACAAATAACTTAATATAGATAAGTGAAAATATAATTATCATAATAGTGAAGAATTCTAAGTAAAAGAACCCAACGAAATTTATTTATTTAGCGAGTCGCGTGCGTGTGAGTGAAAACAAGAATAAGATAAAATACACACACACACACACACACACACACACACACACACACACACACACACACACACACAGACACGCATGCACAGACACACAAAAGAATATTCCGTTCGAAAAGAGACGTCTAGGTATGATGGAAATCGCGGCGGTCTCGCCTCTAAAAACACAAATGTACATTTTCGGCGATCGACTAACACGGGCACACCTTCAAGGACATTACCCATAGAGGTTGGGTCAATCAGTTCAAATGAGTCGCCCGCTATTATTACAGAAGGATCCTTACTTTGAGATGGTATTCGAAATATCCAGGTCTCTCGAACTAGTGGCTTCCTCTCAAATTTTCGGGGTCAGTTAAGCGGGCTTAACTCTTACGATCAAGACACGATGCGATCGTCGGGCGTTAGATCCCAGATTTTTTTGAAAATAAAATCGTTCCTCTCGTAGCTTTATAAGTATCTTACAATATCGGCGGAACGTGTATAAGTACCCGGCCGAGAATTCTCCGCGACGTATTCAATCTTTCGACTATGCGCACACGCGCGCGAGAGATTTTATTGTTTATAAGCGATAAGATAATATCGCGTTCTTGGCAGACGGCAAAACAGAAAAAAAAAACAAAAAAAAAAAAAGGAAAAGAAGAAAAGAATACTTTCCGTGCCGTCGCGTACGATCTGAGATCGAAGCGACCTTACGGACCCTGACTTCTTCTTCTCGGCAGGCTTTCTTCTTCGGTCGAAAGTATTTTGCCGAGCGGAAAAGCTTTCGGAAAATCCTGCGGATCTGCAGCACCCGTGCGAAGAATGTCGAAATAATTTTGTCGGTAAAATAAAATCAGATTTTTCGCCGGAGTCCTTCCTGATTCCAGAGCTTATCGTAGAATACAAATTCGGCAAAGAGATTAAATTATAAATATATACAAAATTTTGACGATCGAAAGATTCTTTCGGATTGTTATTTTTTTTTAATTATTATTACGCTTTGAAAAGGTGATTTTATTTTTGACGATTTTTCATTTTTTCTCAAACTTTGTCACCTAGGATCATTGAAAAAATACTTAATATACATATGTAATTGAAGAACATTGAAAAATTTCAACAAGCGATTAAGATTTAAACTGTAGTCACTTTAATTTAGATTTAAACTGTAGTAATTTTTTTTTTTAAATTTACCAGCAACTTTAGACTGCAAATAAAATAAATAAAAGCAATAATAATACCAGAAAGAACAATTAAATTTGTACTAATTATCTTAATAATCAATAAATTCTTATTGTTGATGTTTTTATTTTTATTCTTTGTAAGGATTCTATATGTATTTAAAATTTTTCACGCGTAGTCATATTCGATCGCTCGTAACTGTTTCAAAAAAGTCCAGCCCGAACGAAATTGCTACGGATACATTATAGATTTTTTTTTTTTTTGAAGATATTCCCACCTGTCTTCGAATATTTTAGATATGCGGCCATTCAGAAAAAAAAATATACGTCTGTTTGAACGGCGAATTGAAAATTTCGAACAATCATTCACTATACATTCGATTAGCAAAGGTATATAATGAAAAATGCAGAAAGCGAGTTCAAAAATAATTCGCCACAAGCGTAAATTTTCGATTATCCTCTGTGTGTATTAGATCTGATTGCTGAAATTCGTTCATTTAGTTCTCGTCGAGACCGGCGATTTTTTTTGTGTTCTTGATCAGTCGGCAATCCTCTACAATTTACGTTGCTCAGGCCACGGCGCCCGCGGTCTTGGCTAAAATCTCATCAATCATCCGTAACCGAGCACGATCGGCGACCCTCTCGTTGATCGCGCCGTTTCGCGAAACGAATTTTCTGCGCGTACGCGGGGTCGACACGCGCCTTTCCTGCGAAAAGAAAGATAGAAAAAAAAAAAGAAAATAGCCACGCGACTTAAAAATAGATCGACGATAAAAATCGCCAGCTTCTCGCACTCTTTAATCCGGCAATATTTGGCTCTTTTGCACGTTTATCCAACGAACTGAGCGATTCGAGAGCGGGCGCCGACGTTCGAGCCTGGCTGGTCTGTGCGCATGAAACGGAGCTTTGATATTGTCTATATATAGAGATGTATCTTCGATATATATATATATATATATATATATATATATATATATATATATATCTCAAAGTTGCAATGACATAAGCGCTTATATACATGTGAGTGTTTGAATCATTTAGTCACGGCGCAACGCACGTGTGATATTCAGTATTACCGCGAATATCGACAGATAGATACAGAGATTTCAATATATATATAAGATGTTTTCCCATACATACGCACGTAAGATCGTCGACTAATCAGGTTTAACCGATTCGATATACGTCCTTTTTATCAGCTCGATATATGCGCAGACGCAGATCATTTTCAGTCTGAATTGTTGATCAGAAATTTTGTGGTGCAACTGAGACTATGTAGAATAAAATTTGTCAGTCGAAAGGATTTGTCAGATTTAACGAGTGGGACAGAAGTAGAGAGAGAGAGAGAGAGAGAGAATCGTATCCGAGCGCATTGCGCAATAGGAAGCGCGAGAAGCGCGCGGTGTTTCGCGCGAAACGAAAAGCTTGCGCACTTGCGCGGGGCGGGAAGGGAGTGGTGGGGCCGATCCGAAGCGAAGGAAGCGATAAAAGAGGTACCGCGCGGCCGCGCGGAATAATTCCGCCCTGTGTACGCAAGTATTGTTTCGTGGAGGAACCGAGACAGAATGGGAGAGAGAGAGAGAGAGAGAGAGAGAGAGATAAAGACCCCCTCATTCGTCTCGACGAATTTTCCGCAGACAAGCTAGTATGAGCGAAGGAGGGGGGGGGAGCAACGATTATATACACATTATGAGAAGCGCGCGTATATGTATGTATGTACATATATATATATATATATATATATATATATATATATATATATATATATAGGCAATTGCTCTTCCAGGCCCGGTGTATTACACAGATATAAACAGCTAATGGCTTTGCATAATCGAAAAAGTATGCGTTTTTTCGCTCGTCATTATATATATATATATATATATATATATATATATATATATATATATATACACCCGTACACGTAGATATTTCTTTTTTTCCACGCGCCACGGATTACCCGAGACGCGACGAGGTAAATAGATACTGGTTGCATAATGCATAAACATATATACAAAAGAGTCGGCAGTTTTTATTCTTTTATTAGCGTCGGGTTCATATTTTATTATTATTACATTGCACGATTTTGATTAATTTACGCTAATTCGATTTTTTTTTAAATTAAATTATTTTAATAATTTAAGTCTTACGTTATCGGTATATATATATATAAATGTCCGTATTTTTCTTATCTGCAGATTTTTATCGTTGTAATTATCCATAAAATTAGGCTACCGTTGCGTTCGGGGTGGTGCGTTTATACGTTACCGATAATTGATTTTCAAATGGAGCAACACTTTTAACTTCTATTGTCACGCACAGGCATGTTTTCTCTTAATCTTACAGTAGCTGGAACATCGGTTTTTATATATCTTAACTGTACATCCCAAGCTCTGTAATTACGAGTGGCCTTGTCATTCTCATTCGAACCTGTTAAGCGAACGCGTATCGACCGATATCTACAATACTTTCCAACGATTAAAATCACCCTCGTCCATTTTATGACAAATCTCCCCCCCCCCCCGCCCTCCAATGTCTTGTACGAGAATCACGATTCTCACAAATCTTCCGAGTCCCAAGCACGAAGCCAAGGATTACAGTTGGAAAAACTGCAGCCGAATGCCAATATCTAACCGAGGAATCGTGCTGCATCCTCCGGTCTGAAATCAGCATCCGAAGCAGCGTAATTCACCGGATGGCTTAATTAATGTATATATATTGTCCGAAATTCCTAATCGAATAATTGCAATATTAATGTTGGTCTTGCACCACCGGTCCTTTACTCCTGATCAACTATAGAATAAAGTATTTTTCTTGTTTTAAATCAAATTTTCCTCCAATGTCAGTTTGTCAACTGATTACTTTCATCGATCTTATATGTAATCTGTAACTATACTAAGCTTAGACTAGTCAGATTTTTATCTATTAACTTTCATTAATCTAACGATCCTATGCCATATTTTTTATACGACTCGAAAGCGGACAATTTTCAGGATTCTGCGTAATCTACGCGGAATAAACGAGCGCAGGTAAAAGCTTTACGGCGTTATTCTTTGTAAAATATGGCCAAATGCCAAAGAAACGCTCATCGTCTAAATGTGGCCAATGTTCATCTTTTGTCCGTATCGAATTGGACGGGGGCGCGATGAAAACGAGACGTTCCCAGGATGTTTGAATATAATTAATACCTATGATATATACGTACTTGTATTTACGCGTGAATACAGCGCGATCCTATTTCTTCAATATCTATATCTATATATATATATATGACTTTCTCTTGCATCGTGGGGCGCCCCCTCTATATACGCACGAAAAAAAAAGCCCCAACACCGTCGCTCTCCCGTCTCTTCCTCAATAAATTCGGCACCTCCCGGCCACAATGGAGGCGAGCTCGAACCTTCGGAATAACATCGCCTTCCGCGTGCGTGCCTCGGTAATTTCCGCGTATGTGCATATACGCGCGCACGCCTGACTATGTGGGTGTGCGCGTGTGGGTGTGTGCGCGTGTATGTGTCTGTCTACGTTAATCCGTCAATTATTATAATATACACGCTCGGTCGCCGATTAGAGAGAAGCGGGCGCGCGCGCGCGCTCTCGCACGGGGCCTCTACGGTCATCCTACGCCTCGTGGCGATTTTGCGCAACTTCCTGGATGACACGCCGAACCCACCGCAAAAATCCGCGCCAAGCGCGCGTATGCACATGTAATTGGACGCGCGGGACGATCGCTCATTACACGCTGGGATTATGAATCGCCGTCGCGTGTAACTCGTGCATATATGATACTCGTACACATATATATATACATACATACATACATACGTGTACGTATATACTAATCACCGAAAAGCATCGACGGTCCGCACAGAAATTACTGTACATGATAGGTCCCCCGAGTATATAGCTAGAACGAACATGAATTCTCACGGACCTGTAATGATATCTGTTTGTTGTTTGTATCGTATATATACATGATAAACTGACGGCTATATGGCAAACCATTGCACATTCTTCTTGAGAAGTCAATATCGTTTGAATTTCTCATCTTTTACATCGTCTTTTACAACTGCGACGTTCGTTTCGCGATTTCGCGATCGCCGAGAGCCATATGACGATCGTCTGTTTTCGTCTTCGTATCTCTCGTGGTCGTTGCCCTTTCGAACTGTCGTGATTAGTCTTGATCCGTTGGTGCGGTTGTCTATGATTTTTTTTTAACATAACGAGAAAGCGTTCGGTGAATCCGTGCCAATGCCCAATTCGTAAGCAGTTTACGGCAGTGGCTGGGGAATCCTCGCGTTCGACCCGGGGCCAATTCATGGCACAGCGTTATCCGTTCAATCGTTAAATTAAGATCCTTGAGGGAGGCGTACTGGAGCTTGCCGACCGTGAATCCAAACGAAGGAGGATCTCGTTTCCTTTCGGAGATTAATTCAAATCAGTCGACCATTTTCTGACAGTGGATCTCGCGAAATTATCTTCGTTTTTTTTTTTTTTTTTGCAAAAGGACTTGGAAGTCAATTCCAAGTATTTTTTGTTTTTTTTTGGTAAATATAAAAAATTTGTCACGTTGATACTTGCGCGAAACGCCGAATGGATCTATCTTAGTTGTCTTCGGTAAATCGCTTGTTCTGCTTGCGGACGATCATCTGTTGTAAGGATTACCGTCCGGAATCCACTGTTTGAATTCAACAAGCGCGTTCAGTTTATACATTCAGAGCGCGGAACGAGGAATGAAAAAAAAAAAAATTACGTGAACGATGAAATTGAGATGATCCGTCTGATAAGCGGAGAAACATTGATTTGTGAGCTGCGTGTCACTTTTGTATCTTATGGATTTTTAACGGACTGACTGCATTTTTGGTCTCGCCCTTTAATTTCCAGCTCAATTATCAGGCAAGACGGTAACGAAGTTCCACTTTATTATTCGTGTGTCGCTAATCGCGGCGAGATCTATCCAGTTGTTCGGCAAATACTTGCTTTTAGTGCAAGTGGCAGAAACGATAAATACAACAATAAATCTGCATAATAATTAATGTACCTATACTAAGTTTAGTCTCTTTTATAAAATCAATCAGCTTTACAATCCATCGACAAACATTCGAGCGCGCGCGCATCAGCATTGACTCTTTATCTTGGCATTATTATACTGTGCCGAGAGCGAAATTTCACCCATTAATTTATATATATATATAATAACAACAACAATGCACTCATTTTATTTTCGGTACAAGGTAAAGCTAGACTTTCCTTCGCTGACATCCACCTAATCGGGATTTCCCACAGTCATCTGCGCCTTATACACATACATACATACATACATACATACACTATAAACACTCTGGCATAGACCAGCAACACTTATACCGATCACCCAAGAAAATACGCACAATGGTTTTGACGTTTATGTTGTCAAACGTCATTATATATATATATATAATATATATATATATATATATATATATATATATATATATATATGCTTGGGAATGTCCACCTCGCTTCCCCGGGTATTTTACACGTAGATCCACGTGCGTACAATCTTCGCTTCCGCTTGACTTTTGCCCAGAGGTGAGCGCGCGACCATGAACGTGCCGTGCGAGCTGAGCAGCGTCTTTCGGTAATGACTTTTCCCCTCCTCCCGCCCAAAGTTCTCTTTCTCTTCTTTTTTTCCTCGATACCGCTTATCTAGACTTTAGGTAGGTAGGTATGTATGTATGTATGTATATGTATATATATATATATATGTCTATATATATATATATATATATATATATATATATATATATGTATCGATAACAATAAGCACCAATAAAAGAGCTCGGCAGTCGCACGTTAAGTCGCAAGTTAAGTGCGACGAGAGGAGAAAAAGTCGTATATTCTCCGTTGTTTTTTCAACTCCACCTCTCCAAGACACTTCGAAATGTCACTGTTATTGTGTATATATATATATATATATATATATATATATATATATATATATATATATATCTACTAAAATAGAATAACGCGGCCTGCTCCGCGCGCATTCCACGATTTGCGCGGCTCTCGGTTGGAGAGTAGCTTGTCGGCGGAAGTAGCATCGACAGAGCTGGACGAGCGCAATAAAGCGCGTGGAACTTGACATTTAGTGCGACGCGACATTGAATTTTGACGCGCGCGTGTATACATATATATATATATATATATATATATACTCAGACACGTGTAATTGAGGCTTCGGAAGCAAAGTTTGCTCTTTCAAAGTTACGTTGAATTATTGACCGAGCAAATCCTCGTAATAATTGTCGAAGTTTAAATATGTAAATTTATTTGCGACGTTCGACTGTATAATAGCGCTTAAAAAATCGTTATTACAATTACTTGAATTACTGCGATACCGTGCTGAAAATTAAATGGAATTTTATCTCCCTCTCTCTCTGTCTCTGTCTCTCTCTCTCTTTCTCCCTCTTCTCCTATTCACTAGAAAATTCGTTACGCGAGAGTTGAGAAAAAAATAGAGCGTAATTTAGAATAAAAAAAGCAATATATTAGCGGGATATTAACGTAAATATTATTGACGAGGAAAATTAAAGGAAAAAAAAACCTAATGCTTTTAAAACCAATAATCGTAAATGACACGAGCAATTAAATGAAAATTAGGAATGAGAATTAATTATCGATACTAGAGCTCATTGTCCACGAGGACGTATGCATGCATTTTTGGACAGAATTCTAGTTAGTCGTTATGACGATTATATATATAAAAGTGCATTGATCTGAAATAAGTTTCTTTTTAATCGTCGATATACAAACGATCGACTATACCCGAGGCATTAATTAGAAAAAAAAACAGCTGCATTTGTTTATTGATGCTCAATGACGAATCTGTAACATCTTTAAGTAGAACGAGTCCGTTTTGGTAAGTCCTCCCTCCCCCCATCAACTTACATGGCTCCAAGTAATTATCCATGCAATCCTCGCGAAAGGGCCAAATCGTAAAAGTATCTGGCCTCATTCCAAGGATGATCAAACCAAGCCGCTGTTAAGCCACTGTCAATGACGGCAATGCATCTTCGGCGTGCAAAAATTCTAGACTCGGCCCTTTTCAGAAGCATTTATCGCCCGCATTTATCACATACGTATTTGTACGATAGCGTCTCGAAATAATCTAGAAAATAACAGACGTACGACTGGTCTTTTAGATGCATTACTATAGATGGCACTCATTGATAAACTAACAGAGCTCGGAGAGTTTCCGGGCGCAAAAAGGTGAGTCACACACGTTGACGTTCCTCGTATACGCGAGCGGGCGATGACATAATGTTAAAAATTTTTAATTTAAAGTTCTATATGTATATATATATATATATATATATATATATATATATAAATATAAAAGTGATTGTTAAACTTTTTAATCTTTGCAACTTTTGTTTAATTATATTCATGTATTTTAATTTGCATATACGTTTAGCTTAGTAGCCTTTAACTTCACAAGTGAATATAAAAAAAAAATATACACACAGTAAAATAGAAAAAAGTCCCCGTATATTCATCATTAAGTATATATAAAATAACCCATTTTTACGGTCTCGTGTTACCAGTCTTCAACGTCCGTCCACAAGTATTTTAACGTAAATTCTACCTTTTTTTTTTTTGTTCTTCACGAGTTTCCTTCCTTGGAGCGTTCTTTTGAAGAAAAAAAGTATCGGAATATCGCGCCGCAAGTCGTTTCATTTTTTTTTACTCCGTACCGATGCTGCGGTATTCGCCGCCTTATTCATGAAGCTACCATTCGGGATACTTCTTTTCGTCGCGATTCACGATATTTCTAAACCCACCACGACTCGACGGCTACGATAATTCTTAATGCAGAAAAAAAATCTACGTAATGTTCAATTTGTCGATTTTTCTATCGGTAACTGCTACTGCCTCCTAAAAATGAATATAGACAGGTTCAAGAAAGAACTTTGCACTCTTGGCTTTCGCATATTATCTTTTTCGTTAGGATTACTTACGAAAGTCCCAGCAATATTTGTTTTTTTTAGCTAAACTTAAAAAAATTAAATAAATAAATTCGTAATAAGAATATTCGCGAAGCATGGAAATAATTGTCTAAAATATCCCGAATCAATCGACGTATTATAATTCGGTAAACATCTCGTCGGTCCCCGTAAAAAATTCAATCGCGATGAAAGAAGAAATTGGGAGGACAGAGAGGAAGAGGGAGAGCGTAAAAAATAAAGAAGAGGCGCACAGTAGCTTATAAGCAAACGACGTAGAGAGAGAACAAAATTTTTTTCACCTCTTATAGATATATACACACACATACACACACGTCTACCTGTACAAAAGCGTCAAATAGAAAATCGCAGACGTTCCATTATCGTCTCGCGTATGTATATATATATATATATACACACACATGCAAACATAATGCGCGCATTCGCTCTTTGCGCTTTCTTTCTCTCCTTTCCCTCGCCGGCGTCGCCACCATCCCAGACGCGAATATTTCTCCGAAGGCAGGATGGTTCGGGAGCTGCGGGAAGGGGATGGGTAACAGGAGGACCCGACGAACTGCCTTCGCCTCCACCCCTCGCGGCGGTAATAACACAGTAATGATGAAAGCGCGCATCGCGCCTCCCTCCCCTCTTGCCCCTCCCCATTCCACCGGCCACGAGCGCATCAGCCTCGAAGGCCGCGCCGAAATTGCGGGCGCAGCTGATGGGACGGTATAATATCGGGGATATAGAGCGCACCACCCGGGTAATTTTTCTTGTTGTTCTTGTTTTTTTTTTTTTTTTTGGTTTTTTTTTTCTTTTTTATCCTCTTCTTGCACATTAGGGAGGATCGCGCGACTCTGTCCAGACGGCTACATTACAACGGCAACAGCAGCAGCGGCGAATGGGGGGGGGGAAAGAGAGGAAAGGAAGAAGAGGCGCGGAGAGACGGCAATGCGGTTGGTTGACGAGTCAATAACATCGACGAGAGTTAATATTGCGTGCATGTATATATATATATATATATATATATATATATATATATATGTGTCGAGAGAATTTCACAAGGTATATATTAACATATATAATACATCTCGCCAGATTTCGGACGAATAAGACGGGGAGAGAGAGAGATAGAGAGGCATCGAGGCTTATACGAGGCTTTTCGCATTTCTCGATATCGGCCCCGGTATAGAGATACGATATTTCAATTTCATACTGCACGTATTCGAGCAAAGAGAACGTTGATAATTTACAACAACAAAAAAAAAACCGTCGATACTTTAAAGAGATTCGTCGATATGATTCTTTCTCGCGAAATATTTCTCGACTCCTATACATGAATATTTAATATATACGTTCGCGAGATATGTAGCACACCTGAGTTCTGCAGATTTTAAGACCAACAGGAAAAAAAAAAAGAAAGAAAGAAAAAATGCATAATCCCCGCGATCGCGATAATTATCGAAGCGAGACAGTTGCTGCTCAAAAAAAAAAAAAATGAAACAGAATAAATAAATAAAAAAGTAAAAAGAAAAAGAAAAACGGGTAGACGCGAGCGACCGAGTGTGCAATGCTAATACGTACGCCATACACACAAGAGCTCGCTCGTTGAAATCCAAGCAAATATATTACATATCTGCGATAATATTTTCTTTAATCGCAATTCACGCGGCGGTTCGCGCTCAAATTTTTTTTTTTTTTTTCATGACGCGCACTCGATCGCAACATATATATATATATATATATATATATATATATATATATATATATATATATATACATAATTTTTTACGAGCTCAGTCACACACCGATCCCCGTGGAAAGGAAGGAGCATTTCGTACGGTCATAATACGTGTGTATTATATACAGCGCGGGCACGAGAGGATGTGACGCGCGTATACGCGCGCCGCACAATGCCCGCGGCCGCTCACTGAAAACGAAACTATTTCTATTGTCGGGAGGTCGTCGCGTCCATTCCGCGGGGGGTCGATGATAATGCGATGATACACGTGAACGCAGGCTTCGGTAGTGTAATTAATATTAAATTAATCAATTATACGTATTTGCTCGTAGAAAGGAGCGCGAGACCGAGACGGAAGCGTATTTATTTGCGTCCGTTCACAAGTATACTTTATGCAGAATAGAGTATAATTAATTCGGGTAGCGGTCGAATTTTGAAGGGAAAATCGTGGAAAAACAACAAAAAAGGAAAAAAACAAACAAGCAAACGAACAAACTCAGACAATCGATCCGCGCTACGGACAGGCCTATTCATACTTCCAAGGTAATAAATGTAAAAAGAAAGAAGAAAAAAAATGAACGTGTGCGGACGCGCCGCGCTCGAATCAACGTACACGTTTCGAGCATTAAAAAAAAAAAAAAAAAAGTCGCAATCGGCGACGAGCAAGCCCAAAAATTTCTTGCGCGCGCTCGTTAAAGCATCATCGCTGAAAAATGTAAGTGGCGAGGAGTAGGGGGGGGGAGAGGAGAGGCAGCAACAAAAAAAAAACGAAATGAAAAACAATGCAATAATCGTAAAGTGCCAAAAGGACGATAAGAATTAACGTAGTTGTAAATAATAAGAAAAACGATGAAAAAAAAAAGAGTAAAAAAATAAAAAAAAAAAAAAAATAAAAAAAAAGAACGTCCCGGCAACCGTGAAATTACGTGTTTACACAAATACTGCGTTGTCGAAACGCAAATTAAAAATATAACAAGGAAAACGACTCGTGCGCCAATACGGTTGTATAATGCAAGCGCACCCGAGCGCGGATCGCTTCGATCTCCGACCGAAGTCAAAGTGTCCCATCGCGCGCGCGCACACACACACGCACACACAGACAAACACCTGCCGGCACTGTTAATCAAAAGCTAGATCATTAGTTAACGGGGAGAGTATTAATAAATCCTCCCGGAGTGCGTGAACGGTCGCGCCTTGATCTTCCTCCCCGCGAATCGGTATTGAGACAGCGCGCGCGCGCGCGCGCATTTGGCCATGATTATGATTATGATTATGATTATTATTATTATTATTATTATCATTACCATTACTTTTCGTTTCGATGATTCGCGCGTCTAACGATGACTCGGATAATTCTCGAGAATTTCTCCTTTGCACGTGTACGAGGCGCGCGCGCGATTATAATGCGGAGCAACGAAAAAAAACTTTTTTTTTTTTTTTCTTCTCCACGCGACCGTTACGCTCATACGGCTGTCTCGTTTCGCGGGCCTTCTCGACATTCCACCGGCCGCCCTTACCATCTCGCCCTTTCCCGATACTTATCCGCGTAATACACGGAGATTTTAGTACTGTTTAGTATCATAGCCGTTATTACGGCGTGGCGTTCGTGTATTATTTGTAAATTCTCTCTCAGTCTTTCTTTCTTTCTTTCTTTCTTTCTTTCTTTTTTCTTCTTTTCATCGTTCCCGCTGCCTTCTTTTCGCTTCAACTTATTCACCGATTCCGTTACCTCTCGGTTAACGCGCCAATTCTCGTGCAATACGATTTCACGCCTCGGCTAACGATTCGCGCAAACAGTCTCTCGTTCGGAACGGGCGATGTCAAACGTGTCGCAGGTTATAGAGATGGAGGAGCGGCCGGTACGCGAACGTTCGCGCTCGCCTTCGACTCTTAACCTCTGCATTCGCGTTACGCGAGCAGAGCGATTAAGCTTTTTTTCTTCTTATTTTTTTTTTTTTTTGCCTTGCTACGTGACGATAAAAGTTCATAAGCAGTTTTTTTTTTTAATTTAAATTAAATATATATTCTTATTTCTAAGAGAATCGAAAATTTGATAGAAAAAAAAATTGTCGTTTCAAACAAAAGCAAATCGATGAAGTCCATGATGAAAAGCTCACAAAAATAGACTTTACTGTTGATATATATATATATATATATATATATATATATATATATATATATATACGTATATAAATAAACGATTGATTTATAAATGTTATAATTCGCGAAAACGTAATTGTACGTTCTCGAATCGGCGAAATTTGCCTCGTCTGCTCAGCGGTGATTTACTTATCTACAGCGAGATAACGCGCCGCCTGTTACTTAAGAGACAATTAAATAAAAAAAATTCCAATCAATTCTCGTGATTACTTTTCGGAAAGAGAACGATAAAAGCGTTATACGGCTTTTATAAAATTATATACGCCTTATTTTTTTTTTTTTTTTATTACGGAATAATTATAGATTGTTATTTGTGCTCGTAATAATTGAAGAAGAGGAGAAGAAAAAAACATTCGCCTCTTATGAATATCGCGCTCCTACGCGCTGTGCATAAAAGAGACGTTTTCTCGAATAATTATTAATCGGCATAATTAACTTTGTCACTAATTTCTTCCTAGAACGGCTTGCGCTTATCGTTAGGCACGCGCGTACTTAGCGTTATATAATTAATTGCAAGACAATTGAACAAAATAATCCGCATTAATGCGGCATAATTATTCATTAATATGAGTACAATTTAATGAAGCATAATTTAAGCATAGATATGCTTACTTTAGTGTTACTATAGAAATTGGAGGATTCAAATTTTCATCGACTCTCAGAAGCGGGGAAGATTTAGATTTCGAATATCCTTCAAACCGCAAATTAGGTCAAATGCATAATATACGAAACAGAAGGGGAAAACATTTCTATTTACCAGTGCTATATTTAAAGGAGATAAATAATCGCTGGAGCGTATTCTAATCGGTGCAATTCACGCAAACTATTCGAAGGCGGAGGGAATATTTTAGATTTTCCAGTAATTAATAATCACCGAGATGCATTATTCTAGCTTCGAATGATGCCTCTCCATAGGTATGCGTCTAGAATTTTTTTTTTCTTCCTCGGATATCACGAACGGCTTATTTAATAAAAAATGCAGATAACATTTCATTCGACGCTTATCGCAGTTGTGTATTAACGAGATATTTCAAAAATTTCAGATTAAAAATAAAAATAAAGAAAAAAAAAAGAATAGACGAACATTCAGAGCACTAATTTCGTGCTTAAATACGTATGCGAAATAGAGTCGCATCGTTAGGGATTCCGAAATCGCGTCGAGATAGGAAATCAGGGGATGGAGAGAAACTGGAAAAAAAAGAAACCGCCGTTGGCAGTCGATTAAGAAAACTCACCGGTCCCCTCGACGAAGTACCGATCCTTAGGATCCATTTGAACGTACTCGGTGGCGGCGCTCGAGTCGATCCCCAAGCTCATCTCCCACTTTTTCTATATGTGCACGCAGATGTGTATGTAAATATCGGTTGACTTGGCTTCCGATATATCCGGATGAAGCAGAGCCGCCTTGGAGATCCGAAGCCACGATATATATATATATATATATATATTGCGCAATTTGCCCGTCGGTCGAAATTCCTTCTCCTACGTTATGGCGAGGAGAGCGCCGAGGGCATAGCCCGGCACCGGCGGCGATAACAACAATAACCAAAACACCAACAACCAAACTTTTAACAACAACAATAACAACCACAGCAGCTGCAGCCACAGGAACAACAATAACAACACCAGCGGCAGCAACGGCAAAAAAAAACAACGATAAGAACTATATATATATAGATATATATTTATATATGTTTATATGTATTATAACTCGATAAAATAAAACAATGCGTAACTGAATAGGTGGCAACGACAACAAGGTATATTTATGTGTGTATATATATATTACATATATGCTAAAGATATATATGTATATATAGCGCCGTGAGCTCGCTGTCACTGGCGGCGATGATGCCGCGGTGGCGGTCGAAGAAAGCGCTCGCAGACGCAGGCCACTGACGAGTCCGTCCGCCGATTAGCCCACCGGCCCGTCATCGCGTATTATATATGTGTATAATATATGTATATTATATCACGTACATATATCTGCGCATATATGTAAATATAGTAATTCGGTTACATTGGCGATAGTACTACTGCCACCATCGCCGTCGCGCTGCTCTCTCGTCCGTCGAGAGGGAAACGAGAAGGATTATCCGCGCGTCTGTATTGTCGATGCATATGCAAATGCATATATATATATATATATATATATATATATATATATATATATCTACAAATATATATCTTTGTATCTCTATTAATGTATGTAAACACGCGCACAAACCGCGATCGGTGCCGCACCACCGCGTTAGCACGAAACTGCAGCGCGCGGGCCTCCCCGGATGACAATGAGAGCCGCCGACGCACCGCCGCGATATGTAAGCCCCACGTGAAAAATCCCCGGCGCGAACGCGCTCGCTCGCTCGCTCGCTCGCTCGCGCGAGCCGCGTGCGCGATAGTGGGGCGGCCGTCGCCGTCGCCGCCGCCGCCACCGCCACCGCCACCGCCAGCGCCGCGCGCGTCTCGTGCCGTCCGTCTCTGTCCCGTTCCCGCGCGGCATCCGTCCTGCCGGGCCGAGCGACGACACGCGCAGGTGCAGCGGGCCCGAGCGTGCGCAGCTCGACGCTCGCGATCTCCCGTCCGGGATGTATTCGCGGAGGTGGGAGGAGCCGCCGGCAAAGGTTCTTCGCGCGCCAGACGTGCCGTCTGCGGCGGGCCCTCCTCGCTCCCGGCCTCGCCGAGCCGCGGCGGGCAGTCGGCTTCCGGCCGCGAAGCGGCGCGCAGGCCTCCGCCCGGGCAGCGCGGATCGTCGCCGCTTTATTCCGCAGGTGCTGGCGCGAAACGGCAACAGCCTCGCGACCCTCGCGCGCTCTGCGGCTTCTGCGCCGCTTGTGCGCTATACATTATATGGGATAATGATAGAGCACGAGCGCGTCAGCTGGCCAGTCCGTCATCTTTTTTTTTCTTTTTTTTTTTTTTTTTTTTTTTTTTTTTTAAGAAGTTTCAAAATTCAGTGCCAGGGAGGTTTGTACGAGTTGGGCGCGCGTACGAAGTCGATTATTCAAGCAAATGAACGACCACCGATCGCACCGGAAACGGCGATGGAGAGGCATCGTCGAGGATTCGGGAATGGGACGAGGATAAGGACGGCGATCCGTTCCAATCCTATAATCGGCTCGCTCGGTCCAAGGGAATATATATATATATATATATATATATATATATATATATATATATTATAATATATATATAGATATATATATATATATATATATATATATATATATATATATATATATATATATATATAAGCTGTATTCCAGTCGCTTCTTCTATCGTCTTCTCTGTCTCCCGCTTTTCTTCTTTTCTTCACATACCCACCTTCAGGCGCTGCGATTGCCCTTGCTGGGGGTCTCAGAAATGAGCCGGCCTCGGAATATGAATGACTTATTCGACCTGCGAATATAAGCCGCAATTTTTCCCTCGCCTCGGGACTGTTTTATCCCCGAACCTTCCCCGAGAACTTGCGCTTAGAATAATATGATAATAATAATAGAACAGAACGGCACTCGTCGATGTTTGGAAATAAGCGCGTGAAACGATCAGCTGACGTTCAACGCGTATGTATTTACATATGTACACACACACACATATACATATATATATATATATATATATATATATATATATATACATATACACACATGTATTACGACAGCACGGAATTGTTAGCACGCGCAGGGCGCGCGGGTCGTTTGGCTGACGCGTGCTTTGCCTCTCCGCGCTGTCGCCTCCGCCACCTGTAGATATAGGCCACCGAAGCACGCCGCCACTCGGATGAAAAGGTTGGAGGGGTGAGGGGGGTGGTCGTCGAAGGGAAGGCTCGACGCGTGTCGAGACGCATCCGCGCGCGATATAACAATTCACGCTCGAGCCGACGATGTCGATCGCGAGGAGAGGATTTTGCTGATTGTCGACGAAACTTCCTCGAGAACGGCTAGGATGCGCACGGGTAGAGTGCCGAGGTCTTTGTAGATTTACGTACGGCCCCTTTGTCTCTGGCATAAAGAGCTCGATCACTCGTTCGATCGACGACTTGCTCTCGCTGCGTCCTTTCTTGTTCGTACTGGAGATTCTACAAAGGGAAAAAGTCCAAGGATCTTTAATCAATGTTCTTTCGAGCGTCATTTTACATGGATTCTCATATTCTTTTGGAAAGTTGCCGGCGACAAAATTTCAATGGAATAATAATTGAACGTAATCGTAAGCATCGTCCCGCTGAATGCCCTCTGAAACGATGCGAGAATCGATGGAACAAAGAATCTTAACGACATTAAAAAAAAAAAAAAAAAAAAAAACAACAAGTCCTTTCATTATTTTAGATTTCGAAAGAATACGAAAGACGTAGCCAAAGGAATCTTCTTATTAAGAGCTTTCTGAAGGGATATCGAAATTTCGAAAATATCGGTAAACCTTTGTTCGTACTGATTACTTTCGAGCGCCGTGTAGGAAACGCTGGAAAACACGTAATTCTTCGCGCACGAATGTAACATAATTTTACCAAGGATCACACGCATTCCCGATGTATTGATCGAGCTACGTTCTATCAAAAATATTCTATTAATTTAAATTCCTTAAATCTATTAAAAATATTAGAAAACTACCAGAAATCTTTTCTGCATCTTTATTATTTCTACGTTATATCAATTTCGTAAAATGTATTCTTAATTGACTTTTTCTTTGTTTTGCGATCTTTCAGAAATGATTTTTATTTATTTTCAATTAATTATTTCAAATAGGTTTCGATACAAATTTTGTTTAAGGATCTTGATATAAGTAACCGCAATTCCTTCGTAAATACCATGTGCATCCTTCTAGACTCGTTACACGGATTACTTTAGAAACTTTTCATTTCTGTTTCATTTCGCGAATTCTTTCGGGAAACAACTCTTGCCCCCTTCTGCACAGTTTTCGAAAATATTCGCCGAAAGCTTCTTCGAAAATTTCCTTCGCAAATACCTGATTACGACCGCTGCGTTACAATTGTTCTCCTACTAAATACGAGAACGCTTGGGCGGCTCATTGCGAGCGGCAACGAATTCCTCATATTTAGATTTCGACAGCGAAGATAAGGTTATCTTTTATGGTCTATGTAATTATAGACGACGATTAATTACGTGGGTTTCCGAGAAACCGCAAAATCACTCGGAGCTTATGTAGAGACGATAAAATGAATGATCTTATAGCGGCCGCAATAATTTTAATAGGCTTTCAACACTTTGCACGTAAATGCTTAATACGTTATGTATAAATGTATATACACAATATATATATATATATATATATATATATATATATATATATATAAACACGTATATAATACACTTGTAACTGATATTATAACTCTACTAATCGTTCAATACTATAATACCGCAAAAATATTCATTCCATTTTACGTTTTATTACATTAGTTGTTATTATATATGTATATATGTGTGCATATATACACACACACATATATATATATATATATATATATATATATATATTGTGTATATTGTGCATATTAGGAGCGATGGCGATGTATAGAGCGGCATAAAAAACTTTTCGTTAGCAAACACGATGCTCCGCATTCTTTCACGTGTGAGAATCTTATTGCTGAATAATAATTTTGCAATTGAATCGTAAATGCAACATTTATCCAGACCTGGCGAATTAGAATTGCCAATCTGAATTGAGTACAAGATGTGCGGTTAATTGTATAAATGTAGTAGAATAATGCCGTGAATTTAATGATTTTATTTCATTTTCGAAGCGATGAACGGTCATTATTTTTTAAACGGAATGTCTTATTAAATTTTTTTTTGTCTCGACTGGATAATATTAAATGCATTGAATGCCAAGATACTTTTAAGAAATAATTCATTCAATTTATTAGATGCTTCAATATCATTATGTACATAATATAGTTAAAGTTCTAAATATTGAATATTTTTTTTTATAGAATCCCATTCATATAAATGAACGCCTTTTCGGCGACATAAAAAGTGAAAGAATGAGAAGCGTAGCTTCCATAAAACAGAAAAGTTTCACCTGTCGCGTATGTTAGATCGATATATATATATATATATATATATATATATATATATATATATGTCATCGAGAATTTAGCGTGATGTATGTCCACAGACGTCGAAAGCTACGCGCATTCCATATGTAATTCCAGAGGAATTCGACGATGTTTTTGTCTCCCAGATACCTCTTTTGTCGAAAGAATAATTCGTTAAATCCTTTATGAAACCTCTAGCCGCGAGAGATTCTCGACGAATCGAAGGAGCCAGCTATCGATGCGCCATAGGACGTGATTTTCAACTACATATTTTCATCTAGAGGATCGTTTAGCGATGATAATACGATGAAATTAATTCAGCAGCGGTTGGAAAATATCGATTCGGAGGCGAAATGGGCACTCTCAAAAACTCTGGATTGTGTACATTTGGAGAGCATATATATATATATATATATATATATATATATATATATATATATATATATATAATAGTTTCTCTTCGACCTCTTTCTCAGCGCACTCGACACTCAAGTGCGCGGCTAAACGTTGATCTCGCGAGCGTCTGTCACTGAGACGGTGGAAAGGAAAGGGGGGAGGTGAAGGCACGAAATTACCCGAGACCGAGAGCTCATCAATATCCCAAGCTCGTGAACGTCTCTAATCGCGTCCACCTCGTTCTGCGATAGAACTTTCCAAAATTTTATTTACAGATTTGTAAATATGCAACAGGACGGGTTATCGGAGTGCGTCCGATTAACGTGCTGGGCAAAATCCTGTACGTACACATGTATATGTGCATATGTATATGCATTACTCGAGCAATAATACTTCACTATTATTAATATTTCACATTAAGATTAATGGAAATATAATTATTTCTCTAATAGGTTTCGGGCAGCAATTCTCACAATGTTGCATATTGTGATACATCATATTGATTAATTGACCGAGATAATAGAAGAAGAAAAAAACGTAAATATTTTAAATAAGTCAAGCCAGATTAAGAAATTCTTATCGGTATTCTCCTGACAAAGAGCGATTTCAATTTTTTACTTAATTAAAATGAATGCGCGAGACTTGCGAGACTTATGAATTTGCAAGTAGATAATGCTGTAGCACGGTCAGACGGTATTTTTAGCGCTGATCGTAGGGATATTACGTGAATGAACAGTCCGTAAAAGCGAATAATTAATATTACTCATTACTTTGCAAATTCTCCATAGTTTAATTTAATTTTTTTCCCCAATCTTTTCTATTAAGGCATTTTTAATTATAGAATTTAATTTTTTCTAATATCATAAAATAATACATTTTGATCGCACAGTTATTGTCGTTTCAAAATTAGATGCTTGAAAAATTCTCTGTCGATCTATTTGATTAATTGCAATTGATTTGCATAAACTTTGACAGCCTTTGTCGATATGTCGATATTTAAGCCACATTTATTAACAATTAATATATAAAAAGAAAAATAGAGTGCATATTGCGTGCAAAGAAGAAAACCTACAAAGCCATATTTTGCTTGCCGACTGTAGATTTTAGTAAGGAAAGTAGACTGTCGTCCAGTACTTTAGATTCGATCAAAAAATTTTATAACAAAAAATAAAATAATTCAAAACCGATTCCAAAAGGTTGGGGTACGACGATCTTTCCAATGAACGAACGCGCATGTAACGACCATTACTTACGCTAATACACTTACGCCTCTCTCTTGCTCTCTCTCTCTCTCTCTCTTCTCTCTCTCGCGCGCGAAACAGCCTGCCAACGCCTTTTCAATCCCATTACGCCCCCGTGGCCGACCGAAGACACGGCCAATTTCAGCCCCCCCCCTCGGCCCCTCCGCTCGACCACCCACCGTCCAGGACGCCCTGTCTTCTCAATTTAGCGAAGAGGCTTAGTTTCCAGCGAGAACGAGCCCCCCTCTCTCTCTCTCTCTCTCTCTCTCTCTCTCTCTCTCTTTCTCTCTATTCGTGCGGGCGACTCGCGCCTCTGTGGCGGCTAAATTTAGAACGGTGGCCGCACGGTGACGGCGGCCAGTCAATCGCGGATATGGAATACAATGCGGCGATGTTTATGGATCGAGAGATCGAACGGTGCACGGGCACCGGTGGATAAATGATCGGTCGAATGTGTGTGTGTGTGTGTGTGTGTGTGTGCGCGCGCGCGCGTGCGTAACTACTTCAAAAGTCGCTGGTCTGCGACACCGAACGATCGGGGTTTAACGAGACACGTAGGAGACATCGATTTTTTCTTCGTTTCTGTTTTATTATGAGAATCTCGCGACGTACTCCCCTCCCCCCGTTGATCTATATATTTGCATTTTGCGAATGATTCCCAAACGGTTCGGAATTTGTGTGATGCAATTTTACATGCCCCTCCCGACCCCCATCTTTGCCATTTCATGCGACTCGTAAATACTAATTTTCCAAACAGAGTGCTTCGAATTTTACTGTACGCGTTGCGGGCGTTCTCGAAAAAGAAAAGAACAACATCTTGCTCCCAATAATACGGCGTAGTAAAAATTCCATTTGTCGCTTGCTCTGCCGCAAAACACAAGATAAGAGCAATAGCGTGCGATTTACGTCGGACTCTCGAGCACACGTCTGTCCGCCGACTCGCTGGTGCGCCGATTCGTATTCTAGGCGGCCGGGTTGCGCAACGCGCACTGCTCGAAAAGTTTATGCAGTGCCGTAAAAAATTTCCACGATAATAGGTGTGGCTAAAAGAGGGAGGGATCAAAAAGTCATCGTTGATTTACCGTGATAGTCGTTCGTAAAAGTGCAAATTACCGACAAAAAAAGTCCTACGAATGACATGTATCAATATGTGTGTATATATATATATATATATATATATATATATATATATATACGTATAATATTGGTGATAAGCAAAAAAAGATTGTCAAAAGTGCAAACAATTTTAGATACTTCGGCTATTATAATCCATCGAGCGAGTCGAGGCAAATTACGCGAAGTGAGGATTGTTGAACTGTCGGGTGATAATAAGAGTCTTCGTGTATATTTGTCGTTTATTAAAAAAAAAGTACACATACGGCAGCTTTGCGTGAATTATTTTACGCATAAAAACAGTCTCTTTTTTAATGCAGAGAATGATATATATATATATATATATATATATATATATATATATATATATATATGCATATAAGAAAGACTCTGCAAATGTCAGGTCGACTATGAATAATAGAAGGCAAGGAAAAAAAGAGTTCTCGTTTAAGTATATATATATATATATATATATATATATATATATATATATACAATAACTAAATAAACGCTGCCGTTCTCTTCGATTTCTAACCCCCTACCCCTCATCGTGCGTTCGAACTTCGACTCGTTCTTCAACTGCGTCTGTGCCGCTGCGTTGCGACCGTTCTCAAGTACGTGGAAAAATCAGCCCCGCGCCCTCCAAGGACGGCCTACCCCGAAATTTACGAGCGTGCGTTACTCGGCCTCCGGTGTGGCGATGGTTAGCTGGGGCGGGTAGGGGAGGTGAGAGGGGGTTACCGCGACCGAGGCCCCAAGGGGAGCGCCGCGTCGCCGCACGGAGTCGGCCCCCGCCTATCAGGAGGGAGATAAGGAGCTGGTGGAGGACACGCGCGACCTTATCCACGGCCGAGGCCGGCGCACGTGTGTTCAAATGTGCGCGCGATGTGTGCTTGCCCTCCTCGGACCAGTCGATAAACGGGTGCGCCGATCGGTGTGTACAGGCGCCTCCCCCCTCCCCCCCGTCCCAACTACGTATGTGCGTGTAGCCCTACCCTCGTACGACGGCACTTACACCACGCGACACCCGAGGCCGTGAGGGAGGAGAAAAAGAGGACTTTCCGTCTCTGTAGAATTGGCTACTTTCGAGTGCGCGCTCTTTTTTTTTTTTTTTTTTTTTTAATAGGCGAGCAAGATAAACGGCTGCCGGCCCACGACGTAAATGCGAAATTCTTCAAATTTCGCGACTTCTCATTCCCAAGCCCCAATGACGATCCGACGAGCGCTGTCGAAAATTCGCGCGGTCAATCGTCGTCGACGAGGCGGGGGCAATTTTTGCGAAATTTTCGCCCCTCTCCCACTCCAGGCGCCGAAAAAAGCCGGCACGTCACGCTCGTTCGGCGCGAGCAGAAGATGCTCGGCGGCGAACGTCGGGAATTTCCCGTGGAAAATCGTCGAACCGTGCGACGATTCCGAATTGTTTCGCGATTTCTGATGAACTGATCGCGAATCGGATGAATTTTCCCGTCGCCGAATCAGTCGTGCTGGTGTTTTCCTCGGAGCTTCTAGATGCATTGAATATTCTGTGGGAAATCCACGCGTGCTTTAAAAACGTCTGAATTATACTTGATAAGAATCTAAAGAAAGCCATATCATCAGACCATTGATATTCTTCGACGATACATAGTACCTTTTACAATTATTCAAATTCTGCGGGTTATTAAATTGTAATTGTAATTTGAATTAAATATAGAAAATTTTCTTTGACATATTCAAATTCCGAATAAAAAAGGCCAGGCAATTGAAGCAGAACCCGTGCACGGCTCACGAACGTTTCTGAGCGGCCGAATCAATTTTCCGGAGCCTCGACATAATACAAGGCTACTGTGAAAACTTGAGAACAGCAACTAAATTACAAGAGATTGCAAGCGTGTCGTGTTCCTTTTTAATAATGTCAAGCTCAAGTGTTAAAAATGATTTTTTACTTTACCTCTCCTTTTTTCCTTCCTCGAGCGAGACTGAACTTTTGCGTTGTTACAACGGACTCTCGTTAACATACGAGAAATATCGTTAAATTATGCCATACGATTAATGTAGCGACCTCGATCGCTTTTATTAATATAGAAACTGAAATGCAGTACAAAGATAACACGATTGTTTTATATCGTACGATATTTCAGTGGTTCGACTCGCCTTACTTTGCCTCAATCGAATTTTTCTCTTTTATAAAAAGCATCACCTTGTGTTCTATAGCGAAAACGTCTGTTTACTTTTATACTCGGTCTTATGATACGCGTACGCGAAGTATAGGTTTATTTGAATTATCCCGTGCTAAACGACAATAGTTACAGTCTGTATAGCTACAGTTGTACACAATGCAGTAATCGGAATTTATTGATTTTAAAAAGAGGAAAATGACAGGCGAAGATGTGGGTTATACTTTGTTAAAGTATCAAATAATCTTTTTAGCTTTATACCGTTATTATATCGGTATTATATAATCCATATTTGTGGAATGAAAAAATTCGAAATTAACAATGATAATAAAAAAAAAACTGTAGCTTTCTATACAATGCAAAATCGTAAAAATCTATGGCCAAACGGGCAGCAGATTAACTTTATGACATGACGATGTTTATATCGAAGCTAACGAGCTTGAAATTATATTGTATTTGGTAATTCAGATTAATGTTAGCTATCATATACATACATACATATATATATATATATATATATATATATATATATATAGATTAATAAATATATACGCAACGCAGATATAAACGAACATCATACGAGGATTAGTATATCGTACGAGGCTTTTTCGGCTAACGCGTATATTTACTTATCTCTACGCGTATTCTTAACGATAGTCACTAAATATATTCAGACCACGGCAATAAATGGCCTCTATCGCGCGCGAGCACACGCGCATTTAATGCTCTTAAATTTTATTCTCCCGCTCGTCGAATTTATCGATTTTCTTTTCAAGACGAAAGGTTTCACTCGATCGCGAAATTATCCTGCGCGGGGATGAATTATTGGGCGATTCAGCGAATAAATCCATTGAAACTGCTGTATAAATCAATGTTTCGCATGGCCTGACAATTGAATTGCCAGGCCGGTATTCGAGTTCGGTTTACGGAGAAGGAGATGAAGTATTCGTCGGCTATATGCATGTTTATGCGTTTCCATAATAATTCTAAGTTCGTCAGAATTGGGAAGCAGATCATTAGTATATAAAGTAATTCCTTCGCTCTGCGGACGAACTTAATTTACGATTTCATGCTTTCCTAGATGCGCAGACCTAATTTACCGTTATTTCGAAGCTTCAATATTGTTCTACTAAAATGAACTTGCCTGATTATGAAAAGAAATATGATTTTCTGATGAAAAAAAATAAATACGAACGTATAATTTAATGTAGAAAATTTTTGCCGGATTTGTTAGTAAGGACAATCGTACGAGGAAAGTGTCCAAGCTGTGGGTCACAGACTGTTAATAAGAGAAATTTACCTTAGTCTTCACGATATGAATAGTATTAGAATGTCATTTTGGTCAAGTACATATAGCTTTGAGCGCACGACATTGCATTAATTTACGTTCGAATATCTTTGAACGATTTCTTCCCGCAGTAAATCTGTGTAGATATATAGAATCAATAAAATAATCTGTAAACATGTATCATAGAAGAATATTAGCATCTAAGATATAAATTTAATATATTAATTTAAGGTAAAATTGCAAAATGAACGTTAATTAATTCTGGTCTGATCTTAGATAAACTAGTATTCACTTTGTAAATGGTTTTTCAATTTATTTTCCAATTTTACACTGAATAATATATATTTTCAATTGTATTTAAATAAATTATTATTTTACTCATTTCATTGATTATTTCATTGATTCTATATATCGACATCGGTGGAGTGCAAGGAGAGATCATTCATAGATCTTCTTACGTGGATGATACTAAATAACATTCTAATATATTTCAGGAAATCCCGAGAGTTAGAACCAACAAATCCGCATCTCATCTATTCGCATCATAAGAATGAAGCTAAATTTTTCTCATTACAATCTGTGATTCCCGTAGTTGGGGCCGAGATTTAACCGGCTATAACGTTAAACTCTAAAAATTGCACAATAAAATTGCTCTACATAACAATGAGGAACTCCGCGACCCGTTACAATGACAAATCCAGCAAGAACAAAACAGTGTTATACGTCTGTCCTTTTTGCTTCTTTCGCGCACGCGACCGATCGATAATCCTTGGCGAATCTATACATATATGCGTAAACATCATAAAGCCGTGCCTTTCATCCGCGACCGCGCGATCGATCAATAATCCTTTTTCCTTTTCTTTTTTCCCCCCTTGTTTTTGCTCGCCCGCGCAGCGCGCCGGCACGAGCCCATCGAAACGATTCCTTAAAAAAAAAAAAAAAAAAAAAAAACGGACACACACACACACGCACAGGTTTTTAAAAGAAAAAACCTCGACCTTTGTTTGTTTTTTTTTTCTTCGATTTTGTTTACGCCGAGGCTTCGATCGTCCGTGTCCGAAGGGGAAGCACTGCACATTGTATACAAGCCCGAAACGTGTAAGTTGAGAGAGCGTAATTTTCGTTCGAGCCGAGAATTATGGAATTTTGTTTATGTACACTCTATTGACGATCGTCGCTAAGTGAATGATTTTTGTAAGGAACGGTTTTTTTCCCCCCAATCTCGTTGAAAACTCGTGCAGTTTCGAGCGTAAACCGTACTCGTACTCGGAATTATGTACTTTACTGTTATATAGTGCATTGCATATTATAAGGATTAAGATATTTATATCTTCCGAAAAAAAAACCTTATTACAAATTTTCCAAATTAAGCACTGAAATTCAAAAAATATCTTTGATATTCTAGTATCGTTCGTTAATGCGACATATCACGATATGGTATTCGAGGACATAGTAAAATTAACGGAATATCCATAATCAGCGCAAAGAAATTGCTCAATTTTAAAAGTAGATTTATGTAATTTTGACAAAAGAGCACGATTTGGAGCGCTTGTTTTTAAGGCTTCTCCTTCGAAACGTTGTAAAATTAATGATAATATGATAAAAGGACTTGTTCTTCAATACTTATATACTTTGCTCAGCATTGTTGACAAAAAAAAACATCACATTAGTATTGTTGACAAAAAAAAACATCGACCCGTTACTCCATAGAAAAAATTTTTTTTTTTCTTATTAGAATTTTCCGAAATTATTTGATTGTACACGACATTGGTGATTATAAATCGCTAAATTGGTTGCCATTGTCAAACCGTACAGAGGTGAAGCAGAAAAATTGTTGCGTGTTGTATGAGCAAAAACAACAAAAAATGAAAATAAAAAACATACGAATAACAAGAAAAACACCATAAACCGCGGACTTTTAACTCTAAAAAGATATACGCGCGTCGAGGGGTATGCAGGCTTCACGAAAGAGCCTTATAGTATAAATCAGCGATGTGGAGCAGCTCGCGGCTGAGGGATATTTTTAAATGCCCGCGACGACCGCATGCGCAGAAGAGAAAAAAAAAGGATCGGAGGAAAAAGGTTATTTGACAGACAGACGGAGAGAGGGGAGAGAGAGAGAGAGAGAGAGAGAGAGAGAGAGAGAGAGACAGAGGAAAAAAATAGTAATTCGACATAATATATACGCACGGGCGGCGGAGCGCGGTGAAACTCTTCGCGTCCTTCCATAATTTGTCGCGGCCCGGCCGAGCGAGCGCCTATATATTGTATGTGTGTGTGCGCGCGCGCGCGTGTGTGTGTGTGTGTACACATGAACCGAGGTGAGGACAAAAGTTATAAAAGTTGTAACGGCATTGTTCGCCTTACATATAATACATATAATACGTACACCGCACTGACGATAAAAAGTGTCGCCCGATCTGTATATGAATTATATGTGCATGCATGCACCGCGGAAAGGTCGGCGCGATGCTTCATCAGAATAATCAAGGCTCCTTGTATATAATGATTTTTTTTTCTCGTTCCGCGTTCAACTTCACCTTATTATACATTCCCATACGGCGCTTCCGACCATGCGCGCTGGAGAGAGAGAGAGAGAGAGAGAGAGAGAGAGAGAGAGAGAGACCATTGTCACCTACATTATTATCTGTAACTATATATATATATATATATATATATATATATATATATATATATACATATGCTCGTACTTCAGGGATATTCCGTGCGCTCCCGCGAGCGTGATTCTTTTGCGAATCCGCGCATCAGTCGCGCAGTTTACTGGGATGGTGTTCCATACATTTTTGATTGCGCGGTGCATGCAAAAGTTTGCGAGCGCGCACATTCTTCGCTGGGATCGTATATAATATACGTATATTTATATGTATGCAAAATAAAGGTGGTCGACGTTTGGCGTACACATTTCTGAGAAGGACGACTTTTGTACATACAAACATACATACATACATACATACATACATACATACATGCATACATACATACATACATACATGCATACATACATACATACATACATATATATATATATATATAATATAAAAACAATGTCTGATATGGTCGATAAAGTGTAAGGGAGAGTTATGTGAAATTATTTTGGAGCATGGAATCGTATAATTACCTGGATCAACCTTTTAATCTTCCGAGGCCGTAATCGTAAAAAAAAAAGAAAAACAATTGAAAAACGCGTTAAACGAAGATAATGAACAGTTAATTTCGTAACGTTCTCGGAAAAATATTAGCTACAGGAGCGGCTTTGTATACACATGAATTAGATTGTACAAGAATTTGGAGCTAATCTTTACTCTCGAAAATTGAATGAGTTGTCGGTGTACACTTGCGAGGAGAGTAGCTGAACCGTATATTACAAAGATTATTCAAATTTAATTCACGTTTGTTCTTGTAACGTAGAATAGCTCTGCCACGCTAACGTAGAATAGCGTAAAACTCTGCCCTTCTTATAGAGGACTATCTACTTCATCCTCGACTTTTTTATGGCACGTGGCCGCATTAATCCATTTCCATACATCCATACAAATATATCTATAAACACATTTGATTTATTTCTGTCCGCGTTGTAATCAATGAAACAGAAAACTCTCGTTATCGACTAAATCTATCAATATTCTTATATAATAAAAAAAAACCATTCGTAAATATATAAAAATCAGTTAATGCAGTTTACATGCTTTTCATGCCTAAGTATGGGTTGTTCTGTTAAGAGACAAATGTCAATGTATTCAGTTTTCTGGTTTTTTCACATTCATACTTTGATAAAAAATTGAATGAATTAAAAATTAAAAATTTTACTTATGTCGACTGTTTTGAATTAAATTAATAAATATTTTTACCGGTCTTACAGTCTTTATCCAATAATATATTAAACTAAAATAACGACAGTCAGACTGTCCTTGTTTATGATCACCGCCGAGGAATCTGCAATAAAACTTATTACTAAAAATAAATTGGATTAAAAATTAAAAATAATAAAGATAAAATAATAATAAAATAGAATGAATGAATGAAAATAATAAACTATATTCTGTGTTAGTGAAGGACAATCTAACTGCCCTACCACCTTATTTTCTCCTTTGGTGTCCGACGTTTCGAACCGCTATAATATAAGGGTGATAATAAACAGGGACAGTCTGACTCTCGATTTTTTAGTATAATATATAGTATAAAGATTGTAAGACCGATAAGAGTATTTATTAATTTAAATTAACTTGAAGTAATAATGCGGTTTTTACTATTCTCGATCATCGAGTCAATTTTTTATACTTTTATACAAACATTTATACAAACTTTTATACGAATCTTGAATAATTTTACATTTCTTGGTAAAAGATTAATTCTGAAAAATATCGAGTTAACCCCGATTTAATCTTTAGAGTGCGGGGATTATTTTGGAAAATTTCGCATTTTCCCGTAGTAATGTATTCTAGAATCGGAAAAAGCGACGAAATGAGGGCAAAACTAAGAAGATATTGGCTCGACCCAAGTATGTTTTAGTACTAAATGTTAAAATGTTCAATATTTAAAAAAAAAAACATTCCGTTGCCCGATTTCTTGTTTAGCTTTATCTGATCATGTAAAGTCACTTTCTTTTTAACTTTATATCACTTTATTTACTATCATTATTGCTTTGAAAAACAATTATGCACCTCGTTACAGAATGGAAAATATTATAGATTATTCACCTCTGGACATGAATCTTCAAGTAATTTAGATGAAAAATAATGGTAATTCAAATATATATATATATATATATATATATATATATATATATATATATATATAATAAGCACGCGCCTACCGTCCACAACAATGATGGATTCTATTTGACAGGCGATAAATGCACGCATCCGCTCACTTGTCAGGCCGGCCCGCGTATATATATACACGTATTCATGCATAACACAAAGAGAGAGAGAGACAGAGAGAGAGAGACGAGAGAGAGAGAGAGAGAGAGAGAGAGAGAGAAGAGAGAGAGAGAGAGAGAGAGAGAGAGAGAGAGAGAGAGAGAGCGCGAAAAAGAGAGAGGAGGCGCGCTCGCATCAAAGCGATGATAATTTGCACGGGGCACTTTTATATATATGACGCACTTACGAATACGAGATGTCGCTGATATATATGTGTGGGTGGGGGTGTGCGTGTGAGCGTGTGTGTGTGATTTGATATATTTAGTGTTTGCCCATATTAGTATTATTCGTAAAATTTAAAATTCAATTAATTTTACATAAGTCTGCAGATGGAAATCTCATATGATTGATGGATTTCGATTAAAATGCTCAATATATATATATATATATACAGACACAAAATGAAAGGACATAAAAGAAGTCTGTGTAATTTAAATATCATTGACTTCAAGCCTCTACCTATCTATTATTAAAATTTTCGACGTTTTCGCTTAATGGTTCGTAATTGGAAGTACTTTTGTTTTAACACTTCCGTAAACAGAATACGTTCCATTTGCATGTGTGTGTGTGTCTCTGTGTCTATGTCTGTGTGTGTACGCGTGTGAGACAACGATACAACAAAATAGAAACTAATACCGTTGTTTTTATCGCCTTCAAAAAATGCAATTTCCGAATTTCTCAGATGTTAAAATACGATTATCTTTTTAAAATGGTATCATAATAGTATACAATCACGGCAAATTTAAGACTCGGTAATTTCAACGATAACGTACAGCAGTGGCGCCGGTCTCGCATACATACACGCCGAGTTACGTAAATTACAAAATTATCATTATTTTTTAACGATCTACGAAAACTCTTAAATGACCGGCCATGCTCGCGCATAAATACAAAACGATACGCTGATCGCCGTCGATAGCAGAGAAAAAAAACAGCTCCTAATATAAATCTCGCGATTTAACTCATATTGGTAACAGCAGATGCACATAAAATAGATGCCAGCGAAAGATTAAAAAAAAAAAAAGAACAAATCACAAATGTAATAAAACTGCTATGTACATGCGTGTACGGAGAGTTCAAGCCTGTCGAACCGTCGCAGCACACGCGCGAATGGGCTTGAGGGGGGGGGGCTCCTCTAATGAAATACTTAAACAGCTCTTATGTACTTTAGGGCTATAAATAAAGCGCGCGCAACGCGCTTGTTATTCGATGTATTTATCGTCGAGTTATTCCATGTATATACATATGTACATATGCATATATATATATATATATATATATATATATGCATATGTATATATCAACGACAGAAGTAATTAGCGCTATTTCGCGAACCAGTATACTGCCGATTTACACGCGGAGCCTCCTCCGCGTGCCGCGACCTCGCTGGGACGCGAGCAATTTTCGGGGCGGGGGGGAGGCCGGGGACCTCGTACGCACGCGTCCAGTGGATCTTTCCTGTTCGCGCGCTGCTGAAAATCAGGCGGGTGCGCGTAATGCGCATACCTGCACTCGGTGGAATAACAAAGTCTTGCGAAGGTCGAGCCGATTCTCGCCGCGCTCGAGGTTCCGCTCGCGGCGCCGGGAAGGGGCCGAACGATCGTGTCGCGCCGACGCTCAACGAAGACGAAGCGCGCCCGATATCTGCCGATCGTGGCAGTTTTACGCGGGGGAACAGCGAAAAGTAGTAGGGGAGAATGCGCGGGAAATGTCGAGGATCGTGCAAGGAGTTGGGGGATTTTAAGCAGAAGCAGTTTTTAGGAATACATAGCGGAGATAGATCGCGGATACGAGGAATACATTTTTGTTTATCAATATATGTTTGGCACTTCAACAGCTTGTTCGTCCGAATGCTGAATTCCAATGAAATCGAAGCAGCATTTATTACTACTGTCTTCGATAAGACAATTACTATGGACATAATTTTCAAAGTTTCGCTCTTTTTAACGCTGCTCCGATTCGGTAGAAAGTTCATTTCTATTATTCGAATTCATTGACAAATCATATTGTGCATTTATAAATCTGTACTTACAAAATATGGTACTTACATTTACTTACTATTTCATTGAAAAGTTCGTTTCATAGTAATTGTCATTCAGAATTGAGTACCTGCGATGAGCTGTTCGATAGGTAAGTGTACTAGCAACTAGCGAATCTATTCTACGCAGTTATAAATTATATACATTTCTAGGTCTTTTAGCCTCTCATGAACCTTAAATAATGAGTGTAGATATCAATAAATTACGTATACGGGTATTTTTTCCCTTAAACTTCATTCGTATACTTACGAAAATTGCATTTACATTTTTTGACACATGGAGTCTATGGGCCATTAACATTTACACGCGCAAATGTGTCCATCGTCTACGAATTAATTGTAATTAGAAATCGGTACCGCCACAGAATAACCAATTCTGGATTTTCCGAGCAATTTGACGCGTGCGCGCGCGTATTTGGAAGTATTTTCACGGATAAGAGTTATTGGGGAGTAGCTGGAACGTGAAAGGAATCGTATGAGTTTCCTGTATATATGTAAATTCCGGACAGTCTCGCGGTCTTATTTACATTTACCGTTGCGCGATTCTATTTCCCTGATATTTATACAAATGACAACTTTTTTTGACGCTTTACCATCGCAAAAAATATCCCCGTTTATTACTATACATTTTTAATACATCTATATTGAAGTCGTGATCATCGGTCTAGGCTATATGAATCAAGATATTAAGTTCAGACGACGGTGGTGCGTTTATTATAGACAAGATATAGTACATTAGAGAATTCTCCGGTTACAGATGATAAACGAAATCTATCGGATAATATGGACGCGAGTGGTGATAACCAGAGCGTCATGTCGGTTGATGACTCCTAACGGTAAGTCATCGCGCGCTTGACCGTATCATTGATGTCCAGGTTTTTGGACTACATTATAGTCTTATATATAACCTTAGACTTTAGTTTAGTTAATCATATATATATCCTTAGAGATACGAGTATAATCTACATCAGGCCGTTCTTCGACAATCTCAGTATCAGGTACACTACGAAATTCTCCATTACACGGAGTAGATTCAGTTTGCGAAGTCCCTCAACGATCTCAGTGATGGGGATGGAGTACGCCTTTGGTCAGGAGCTGCAATTGCTTGCTTAACTTGCTGACAAGAGAGCTGCGTCTTCTGTCCTCAACGCAAAACTGAAGTCTAATTTAGGAACACGTGTCATTGCAACTCATGCCTCTCACGAGTTTACCGTAGGTCTTATCTTAGAGGATGATGATGTTGAAAAGAATTAAAGAGAGCGGGTCTACCTGCCTAAATTTTCTCGTAATCCTCTCGAATGCAGAATTCCATCCTGCGGCGAGTAACTTTGCCGAACCTTAGGCCTAATATTCTTCGAGGTAGTCAAATGATGGTACGTAAGCTGCTTGAGATGCAGCTGGCAGCGCAGTGTGCTCGATACTATCGAATATCCTCGCTATATCTATGGTTCAGTTTCCTATTTATCTCAATTCTGGACTGTTTAGCGGTCTTATTTATATTTCCCGTCGTACTACTCTATTTTCCCGATGTTTTACAACAAACGAAAATATTGCTCGAAGCTTTACTCGCTCAATAGTAAAACGGAAGGACGAGCAATTTCTATAAATCACTCTCGTCCGTTAAACCCTTCGCGGTTTATTATTGCAATTGGATGATTCTTCGAAGAATCGGGTTCCGTACAATGAATGTTTCATCCACGACTCGGTTAAGTGGATGCTTTTATTGTTCCAGCCAGTGTTTTGTTATCCAACAGCGAACAATCGAACAAAAAGGGAAGTAGATGTATACATGGCAGTAGGCTCTCATCGGCTGTATTCGACGATTCCGGATCGTCGTCCGCTGTTTCCGCTCACTCAAAAATAAACTATAATAATTACTTTTTTCTAGGATAAAAGTCTCTCTAGTCGTTATGTAATTCTCGTGTATTTTAAGTATATTCAAAACACTCACCTGTTGTCATGCATAGACAAGTAAAGGCCTTGAAAGCGACAAAATTTTTTTTTAGCTTTGCATGGAAATTATATAGATCATCATTAGACATAATTGTGCATGATCACGCTTCGGTACCAGTATGCTCGATTTGCAGTAGGGCTCTTTATACGTATATCTCTGTTACATCTTTTAAAGTTTATGTGAATCATTGTGTTAGTGTTCTACTACTTTATAAAACTGTAAATATATCGAATACTCTGTAATTATTCTATTCGATATATAGATTTTTCGCATATATATATATGATTCATTGTCATAATATTTGAATAGTAATTATAAAAAATTTTATGATTACAAAAGTACAAAAGGTCATATAGACGATTTGATGATGTGAATTGGTACCATTATTTGATTAATAATATGACCTAGCGATGTTGGGAATCAAGTGATTCGAGAATTGCTATACAATCTCCAAAACACTTTTATCATTTTGCTGTGAATATTTGCACTTTCGAATCAATGAAAAATAACAAAAAAATATTTAGAAAAATTGAAAACACGATAAATGAGCACAATATAATCAGAGCTTCACTACATAGGTGAGGAAAGTCAGTAAATTTACTATAATTAATTAATATTTCTACTAATCTTCCATACGTATACCCAAATTTGATAACTTACAACATTTAGCTTAGGATGGAAACATTTGGCCAGTATCGTCGAACACGGAAGCGCAACGTATACAATTACTACAGCCGATGCCTTCTACAATACACTATAATCGAATTATCAAACGCCGAGAGCGCGACGAGTCCTCCGCTTTCCCTCCTGCCCCCCCCCCTTCGCGAAGCACGATCTCGCCAATTATAAAAGCTCGTCGTCATCATCGGCGACACCTCTACCCCGCCCCTCTACCGAATTTATTCAAGGTGAATGTCGTCATTGTATGGCTCAATTGACCGAGCCCCGGAATGAAAGCGAGCCTTGCGCATCTCCTTTCAACAGAACAGAGACGTGTGTGTGTGTGTGTGTGTGTTCATCTGCGTGCACGTATATGTACATATATTTCTGCTTCGTTTATATACATATCAGCACACATTCTTCGAGGAGAGATTTTCAGTCCAAGGCCGTCTTAAGTCGAACTTCAATGGGAGCTTTTTGTGTTGTCGTTTTCTTCTTTTATACGTGCACACACATGTATGTATGTATGTATATATATAAATATAACCACACTTACTCCCGCGCGTCGAAGTATAATATAGAGGTTGGTCAGTTTCAAATGCCGCTATACGTGTGTGTGTGGCTGAGATCACTATGTGCTGATGACTCCTCTCGATGCGAAGCCATCCCCTCCCGCCGCGTCGCTATAACAATTTTTATATCGAGAAAAAGGTGTAACTGTGATTTTTACGTAACAGTTATTGATTGGGGGGTGAGGAGGGAAGGAAGCACTGAACGAGGCAAGCGTGATTCATCGAATCCTGATGAATATGGATTTTGCGCATATATATACATATATATATAGTAGCCTCTTATATAGCCGATACCGATGTCAAGATCCTCGTCGCATCTATAATAGCGATTTATTACAACGAAAAAAGTCTTTTTTAGGGCTCTAGAAGTAAACATAAATTAAAAGAATGTATCGCGAATTTTTTGTTGGGTGGCTGGGTGGGGGGGGGGTGGGGCGGTGAGGTTCGCGCAGACGCACAAAAAAAAAAGCTCGTTCCAAGCGTCTTTACCGCTGCGATACGAAGACCGCGTTGGACGGGCACGACGCACGCGTATGGATCCTTGTGGATGAAAGGCGACGCGCTCGTATCTGTATTATTAATCATTGCCGTTATGATCCCAAGTGCAGCCACATGAAATTTATTTTCAATTTAATTGAGACTATATTTATAGTTACGAGGGTGGTACGCACACCCGTCGGAAAACCGTTTCACCCTACTACGTCGGATAAGTGCATTGATCGTGCATAAGGATGAAGCGTCGTGCCATTCTTTCGGTTTTTTTTGGCCTTTCTATTATGAGGCGGTTCCCTTGAGTTTAGATTAAATAGCGTGAATGCATTTTAATTATTAATGTGTATTTCAATTTCTCTTACTTAAACGCTTTTAATCCGTAAAATTGCTTCTCGCGCAATAAAAATGTATTTATCCGCTCTAAATCTCTTCAAAATCTCTAGAGCAAAAATTAGCTGATAGAACTGAATAGCGAGAGACTTTTTAAAATTTTTATTGAAAAACATCGTTATTATATTTTAAACTTTGTTATAGGAATTTTTTTTTTATTTTATCTAAAAAAAAAATAAATAAATCAACAAAGTTTAAAACATTGCAGACGTGCGTGAGAAATGAATTTGCAATTCATTGTTCAGTATTTACAAGCATCTTTTTTACAAGTTAAAAAATAAATTGCATATTAGTGAAACAATCATAAGATAAATGAGACAATTCTTTGGTTTACATAAATTTATTTCTTTTTTGTAATATTGAAAAACAATTTGAAGGTCGAAAAGAAGGTTGTTATTCTATTGACGGAAGAAAGTTTGAAGGTGAAAAATGTATTTTAGATATACGAAAATCAATTTTAGACATTAAAATTTTTCATCAAATCCTATAGTGAAATTCAAGAATTCCAATTAATTAACGCAAATTAATCTGAAATGAAACGAACAAAAGTCCAATTGACCAATGTAATGGCACTGTGCTTTTTTTCTTCTGTAAAATTTGTGCATTTCTCAGCCTCTAATGAACAATGGTTTTTTCCTATATATGTGTACATCCATCGTTTAATTATTTTTAATTAATGTCGGAAAATTCGACATCGAGCTCCGTCGCACATTTAACAGTTACATGGCCTTTGAGCAAACGCAATGGCCGAACGGGTCGTATTGAATTATTTAACGGTCTCTACACGAACTCATTGTTTTTGCCATCAGACCGATTTGATACAGAATTTTACGAGAGGAATTTCATAATTTTTGCAATTATCTCGCAGATATAAATCGCACACACACACACGACGGTATTATTATACTGATTTCAAAGAGCATCGACCGGCACGTTTGTGTTTTTATTTTATTTTATTTTATTTTTTTATTTCGTACGTATATACCGTCCCAGATATGCGTTCGTTTGTTTATCATATTTATTTACGGACAGCTACAATCTTTGCTTGGCTAAAGCGTGCCGCCACAGCCGCCGCCGTCATGCCCGATTCCCAACGTTGTATACGAGCTCCATCTGAATTATTTAATCGTTATCCTAGAACTATCTCTTGGCTCGAACGTACGTCTGCCGATTGTAAGAATTCATTTATTTTTCGTTTTTTTTTTTTTTTTTGTTATGTACGGCGGTAGCGTTGAACGAAATAGGGTTTCATCTTTGTCGAATGGGATTAATTTATTCGGATCGTCGGCAATGGGATCGCGATTGGATTACGAAAAAGTCCGGCTTAAGACTTATCGGACGACGTGGGTGTGCTTACGATTTTAGACGAATTTTTTTTTTTTTTTTTGATTTTTCTTTCTCGATATTACTCGGTGATCCGTAGTAACACGCACGTCTTATAAAAGCTTACAATTCGCGCTCTCGTTGCAAAGATTATCCTTTATCCTTCGCTGTAAATCGTTACTTTCCTAACAATTGACAAGTGTAAATTTCAGCGTTTTATGCTCGAAACCGACGGTGAAATGTCCAGCGCGTCCACGCACTTCACGCCTACGTCGAAGCGACAAAAAACATAACAAATGGTTTTTCCGTTTCGTCCATTTGAATAATCGACTTGTAGATCGCGAATCTACACTGTCCGCAGAAGAAAATCAGAGAGCGGGGAGGGGGGGGGGTAAAAAATAACATCGTTGCGCAATTTTCACGATATTTATATGCAAAACGGCCGCCGTTACGCGGCAGTCGATCTTATCGAGACGTTCGATAATACGTTTTTATAGTGCATATTTCAAAAAAAAAAAAAAAACAAAAAAAAAACAAAATCCCATTCTCCGCCGATTTCAAATTAAGATAGCAAGAAGACGTTACGGAGCGGCCGCTCGCCGCGGCGCAGCTCGCGAGAATGCCAGGGGTATATATATATATATATTGCGTTTCAAGCGCACGCGTCGTTTCGGGCTGGTTGTGTAAGAAATTTCATTGCTTCGTTAATTTTTATTAAAGGGTTCAATTTGACCGTGCGGTGGCGTTTGAAATTGCCGGACGGCTTCGCATGTACGTATACACGTTGACGCGTTCAACGTGGGATTCTATAATTTCTTAACGAGGCTAATAGCGTGTGATTTCATTTACAGAGACGTCTAATAATCAACGTATAATTTGAACGATTTCATTGGGATTTTAAGAAAATTAATGAATAAAATTATAATGGCGCATTTCTTTCAAATGAAAGTTAGACTGTACTACTATAATTTACAAATAGTATGATACTGAAAAAAGCTTTAAAAACTGGGAAGATTATTATTATTACTAATATTATTATTATTATTGTGCCACTTTTTTTAAGGATAGAGTGATTCTTTGATGGACAATCGGATATTGAAAGTTTACTTACATAAATGATTATTTTTCGACTTTCAAATTCAATTTTACTCTACTTTCAAAAGAAAGAAGGAAAAGAAAAAAAGAAAAGAAAAACAATTAAGCTAGCTATGAAAATTTATAAAGGTACAACAAAATTGACGAACTTTCACATCTGCAATGAAACAAATTTTTTTTTTTAAATGAAAACAAATTAATAAATATTTTTTCATTGGTCTTACAGTCCAATCAAATCAATCGAAAATAATACGTAACAATATCAATACATATCTACATTAACATTAATTTATTTGATTAACAATAAATATCTATATTATATAAAATATACAATATACAATATCCAATAAATATTCATTGATAATAAATTTTATGAACAAAAATACGGATGTCCAATGGGGGTCACCTTTGTCACCGGTTATAGCTAATTTAGTTATGGAAAAATTAGAAAGTATAGCTTTGTCAAAATTGCTTTTTGAACCAATGATATTTAAGAGATATGTTGATGATATCTTTACAATTGTTCCAGAAGTTTTTATGGATGAAATGGTGGATGTTTTTATTCTGTACATGACAGAATTAAATTTACACGGGAGGTTGAAGTTAATAATCAGTTGAGTTTTTTGGACATTAATGTCATTAGATGTAGTAATAATAAGGTGAAACTTAATTGGTTCAGAAAGCCTACTTGCTCAGGTAGGTTTTTAGATTTTAGTTCACACCACCAATTCAGAAACAAAATTGGAGCATTAAAAGGTGTCATTAACAGAGCAATAAAGTATCACATAAAGATTTTAGATAAAATAATTTACAGATAGTAAGAGAAACTTTCATTAATAATGGTTATCCAATTGAATTTATTAATAGATTAACTGCTGAGAGATTGTTTGACATTTATAATACCGAAAATAGACATAGTGCAGGAATTGATGTTAGCGGAGGCAAAATTATTGTCTTGCCATATGTTCGAGGATTGTCTGAAAGAATTAAAAGAAATTTTCGGAAATATAACATTCAAATTTTCTTTAAAAATAGCAATAATTTGAGTAGATTGTTTAATAATTGCAAAGATAGGGATGATTTACGCTTAAAATCAGGAGTTGTTTACAAGGTAGATATTTAAAAAAGAGAATTTATGAACATAAATATAGTTTGCGTAGCTCACATATTACTTCCGGTTTAAAAGAGCATTATTTAAAGTTTTTACATTCTTTTGATTTTGTGAATTTGGATATTTTGGAACATGGTATTAATAATAAGTATAAAAGGGAGAGTCTTGAAAGTTCTCACATTTCCAGGAATCGGAATAATGTGAATTTAATGTTAGAGTCTGGTAAATTGGACAGTGTTTATCATTCCTTATTAAATTGATGGGTTTTGAACAATTTATGTAGAAGGGGAATTTAGATTTAATTTACTAAATTTGGTGGTGGGAATGGGGTATATATAGATTAGAATATAAGGTTTAGTTTAGTCCCTGATGAGGAGCCGTAGCGAGCTCGAAACGTTGGACTGGGTCTTTAATTAGGTAAGGGTGTTGGGGACAGTCAGACTGTACAGAAATAATCAGACTGTAAAGAATTTTTTCAGCTAATATTTTATTTTCAGATTAGTCTATAGGGGTGACTGTAAACAAGGACAGTCTGACTGTCATTATAATTTTTAATTTAATTTTAATTTTAATTTTTATTATTTTTGTGTACTGAAGTATTAATGTTAAGATATGTATTGATATTGTTACGTATTGTTTTCGATTGATTTGATTGGACTGTAAGACTAATGAAAAAATATTTATTAATTTGTATATTAGCAGTCCACAAAAGAACAATTAAATTATTTTAAATAAAAACAACTAATAAAATAGGTTATAGGAATTTTAAGTAGAATACCTCGATACATTTATTATCCTTTTCGATGAAGCTAAATAAAATATTGTAGATTACATATATATATATATATATATATATATATATATATATATATATATATATTTATTTATGTATAAGCAGGCAGACTTTTTAAGCCCTTTAATGATATCTATTAGTGTATCATAATGGAACCTTAGCGATCCATACGCGTACATAAAGCTATTGATAAATTTTCGTAACTAGTTTAACTGTTTTTCTTTTCCTTTTTTTCTCTTTTTTTCGAGAGTGCGAGGAAAATACATACGATCCGTCTATATTTATATACATACGCACCACCTTGAGGATTTCTCGTGCAGAAACGCGACTTTAAACAAGAAAAAAAAATAATAATAATAATTCTTCGTGCGATTTGTTTGCCACGAATGCGAGCCAGACATACGTAAGAGAATACATTATATTATCGCCGAGGCGAATTAATCAATTTAAGAACAATGTAATAGACCGCGGAGAGCCGATCCTAGGTGTAAATTGGGATATATATAGCTATATATCTTGCGCGACTATGCACGCCATTGGAAAATTATTAATAGCTCGTATTATTATTATTATTATTATTATTATTTCCCTAAATCAGATAAATAACGAGGTTTTAATTACGCTTCGAGTAACAAAAGTGTACATCGGCGCGAGGCAATGAATCACCGGGTTATTAATACGAGTGTATAGTGTAATGGCATGCACGGTCAATATATATATATATATATATATATATATATATATATAGATATATACACATATTAGATACAATTATTATCTTACGACTCACGCGTACTTTTGAAATCCGTATAGTCGACGAATTTTCGATCCAGATTCGTTGCCGCGACGCGCATCTCCATTGTCAACGACTGCGTAATCTAGGCCTAATGGTTATGGCGATATTATGTTAAGTATACAATTGAGCATTATTATATTAAAGTAGCAGAGAATAGATAATGTGCGGATATAAAAATAATCATATCACCGGTATTTACCCGCACACGTGCATAGCCAATCGAAATAGTTGAAACTTATAACCTCTGGGTAAGAACGATAAAACTCGGGATTTCGAATGTTCTCAACAAAATGTCTCGAGAGATAAATCTATAGTGGCGAAATCGTTTTAATTCATGGTTACGAAAGGAAACGAGAAAGTGTTAATCTCGAATTGAACCGGAAGGAAGAGCCAGGGAGGACGCCCGATGCCCGGCTATGAGCCGAAAAGCTATAAAGAGAGAGAAAAAAACTTGGCGCGTCATTTGGTCCGTCGTAACCGATCGACCGACGGTACTTTTTTACTCTGCGCGCGGTTTTTTAAATGCGAAATACAGTGTTTGTTCGTTTGTTTGTTTGTACGTTCGTTTTTTTTTTTTTTTTTTTTTTGTGTCATTCAAGTACGGAAACCTCGGCCCAAAAAGCAACGGCAGCGCACCGAACTGGGCGAATCTCCTCGGGCCGCTGCCAAATTTCACGAGGGCGCCTTTTTCATCCGTCGTCGCGCTTCGTCGTAATTGACGAATCGCGCCCGGCAAGCGACTGTAAACGGGGCGCGCGAGAGCCGCGTCGATCGCACATTTAATCGCGGGACATTACCCGCGTCGGGCTCGCACGAGCCGCTTCGATAGAAATTGCGACGAGTTCACGGCTCACGTCGGTGTGATGCTGATGTCCCGCCTAGATGCGCGCGCTTTCCATCAAAGTCGTACAGCACGCATTACCATATATCTCTGAAGCAGCAGCGCTAAAATGATCGTAAAGAGCTGAATAGGAATTTTTCATTAATCTAATGTACGTAATCGAACATCTTATAATGCACGCACAGATATAAATACATATATATATATATACATAAATCGGTAAATATTTTCTGAATAAAAAAAAAAGCTTGTTTGTTTTCAAACCTCCTACAGAGTACAAGATTTGCCGCAATCCTGTTCAACGACGATAAAATGTACACAATTGTGAATATACATACATACATACATACATACATACATACATACGTACATATATATATATATATATATATATATATATATATATATATACATAGGTGAGAGAGAGAGAGAGAGAGAGAGAGAGAGAGACGCGTTATTATCGCCACACGTCTTTTTATACCTAAATTTATACAAAGAGCGAGCGATAAGATATAAATGATACGAGGCGCGTCGCTTTAATTGAATTGTATGAAATCGCTCGGGACCGATGTTAATTCTGCGCGATCGCTCGCCCCGGGAATTTTACGAGAATTGTTACAAGTTTTGAGAAAAAAAGGAAAGAAACAGCAAGAAAAACAAGACAAAATAATAAAAAGGAGAGAAAAATTTTATACATAGTTAATCGTTCCTAATCGTTATATTAGACGGAGCTATATATATATATATATATATATATATATATATATATATATATATATATATATGTATGTATAAACGAGAATCCTAAGAGATATATAGTCAAGGACACGGTGGCGTTGCATATACTTATACAATGACGCGCTCGTTGATGCGCCATCTCGATAGCGTGTAATGTATATATATATATATATATATATATATATATATATATATATATATATATATTATGTATGCATGTTAGCAAAGATATGAAATCTCGATCCTTGATATAATTAGCAAAACGTATATTTATACACGATGTAAAATACGAGCTCAACTGTCTTTTTTTTGTACGAGGGGCGCGTCTAATGTCTGTCTCCTCCTTCTACTATTAGTATATATAGACATCGACGTCTAAATATAAAAATAGAATTTGAGTAGTTAACTTGAATGTTAGAAAAAAAAACTAAGAAATTTAATGCATTTTTTATTCACGAGAATTCAATGCCTTGTATAGTGTGCAATTTAATATTCATATTAATGTTCAATATTTCTCAAATTTATTAAAATTCCCACAAAAATTAAATGTTTTGCGTATAAAAAAACATTTCAGGAGAAATTTATAAAATTTCATAGTGAATTATGTTTAATGGACATAAGCTCAAAGAAAGGCTTCATTGTTCGCCGGTTGAAGAATACCCGTTTTCTCCCGTAGTCCAATGAGTGGTTGAGAATCGCGTATGTTTGGCATTTGAGCGGGCATGGTAGGCCGATAAAAACTGTACTACTGTGTGTATTTATATCTGCCATACGTTTCACCTATACAAAGTACGTATACGTACAATGTAATAGTGCGTTAAAAATACGTAAGTTAGGTTAAAGGTAATATTCAAGCGTTTAAAAGAGTTATATAATGGAAAGTATGCAATTTATTAGATTTAAAAATAATAATCCGCGGATGTGTGTTGTGTGTGTGTGTGTGTGTGTGTGTGTGTGTACAGTAAAACTTACAAGAGTACAGTAAATTTCAATGGTGTCACGATTAAAAGTTTTATTAGTCGATAAAATGAAATTTCCACTGCCTACATTAAATTTAATGTGCATGTATGCTGGAAGCTACTTTGATAAATGTTAAGTGTAGTTTTTATTTTATTTTTTTTTTTAGATAAATATATAGTTCGTTGCTCATATACAGCAAGGATTTTAGGAGTCGAGCAGCTTACACACACACACACACACACACACACACACACAAGGTTTTTTCCGCGTTCGATCCATGATGTCGATTTCTTCGTCTATATAATATATAAATACACACACACATACACACGTCACCAACCAAGCGAGCAGCTACTACAATGAAAAGGGGTCGAGTGATCGCAAGGACACGCCGACCGAAGGGGTAAGGCGAGCTAAATGGATTGAATTACCGCGACAGAGAGAGAAAGAGGAAGAGATATAGAGCGAAGGTCAGCTAGCCCAGCCGAACTATATGTATATAAGTGTGTTCGTGCGTGCTTGAGGAAAAGGACACAATTACAAGACCTACATCGTTCCATTAAGGAAGATCGTAGAATTGAGAAGGGTTGATCGTTGTTTTAGCCGGTCTATGTAAATATGCACTTAGGTTGGGAATTCTTTATTTTTATTCAATGAAATGCACAAACCTTTGCTCCTGCATATATATATATATATATATATATATATATATATATATATATATACACGACACTTGAAAAAGTAAAGTAAATAACTGGAACAGCTTTACTACATATTCCCCCCCCCCCTATTGTGCGAAGTCGCGCGCAGCGAGTAAAAATCGCTCGATAAAATCGATACTATCGCGGTTGGGCTTTCGACGCCACCGCGCATTTATCCTCGCGCGAAGCTCGTGCACCGATCGCTTCATTGCGCGATATCTGCATTTCGCGGCACATTGCGTCCGTAAGGTTTAGCTTTAACGGCACTCTTGGTGACGTCGCACAGTCGCTACTTCAAATTAAGCAATGATAAATTTACGCGCGTTTTACATTTAACCAGACGTCGTTCGATCCTTGGGGCGGTCGGCGAAACATTTTCATACATCGGATATCTTGCCTATATTTCAATTCTCATCTTTTTTCTTTTAAATAAACCGTGATTCATTTTGTATCTCTTCTTACGAGCAACGATCAATGCGCATTTTTTTTTTTTATTCTTTTAGAACAGGAGCGAAGAAAAATATTTACCGATAAACTTTATATGTGTGTACTCCTCGCTAAGTATAATTATGAGGATATTTATAACTCGTTTAACAGTATATAAAACGCGTGTGTAGAGAAAAAATTAGTAAGCAGACTGTTGGCTGGCTCCACAGACGTTGATCTTTCTCACTTTTTCCATTTTTTTTTTTTACAAAATCCTTCTCTCTCTCTCTCTCTCTCTTTCTCTCCCTCCCTCTTTACAGATCTCAGAAAAGATCCTCGCAAAACGCACTTCTTTCGAGAATTCGCGAGAATTATAATTAAATATTACAAAGAGTAAAAAAAGGCAATCTGAATATATTTGCAAAAAAAATTTTAAATAAGCAATAACTTTGTAATAGATATATTATGTTAATTTAATTACAGTTAAGTATTTCCTCATTTTTTTCTTCTATACTTCTGAATGGAATTATTATTATTATTATGTTTTTTTTTAACTTCGATTGTTTTATCGTAATAGCTTTTTTTTAGTTTATGACCTAAGAAGAAGTGTATTGAATAGAAAATGTCGTCGTAAATACGAAAATAAGATTGAATTTTGTTTTCTGAAATGGTAAATTGGCTTGAAGCGGAGCTCGCCGATTTGTATAGTGGAGATTAACTTGTGAAGTAATGGAGAAAAATAAGAAAAATACGAAGAGATAATGGAAGTCGTGCTATCATATATTTATCTTTGTTATTACAGTTTGTTCTTGACGATAATTGCGGATTGATCTTAATTGTATTTATGAATTTTATTTGAACTAGATAATTTAGAATGTAATGAAATCCTTTTAAAGACGAGTACAGTTAATAACTCTATATAGTCTAGTATATTAAGAAACGTAATTGAAAAAAAATCAAAATATCAAACTTTTTGTAAATGAAATTACAGTTATTATCCGAATAATAAAAAAATCAATTGATTCAACATAATTTGATAAGTTTGAACATCTCTTTCACTTCATCAGTTCATTGTTCAATAAGCAAACTTAAGAATCATTACAATTAAACTACCAGCTTAATAAACAATTGTCGGGCTTCGTTAGAGCGATAACTATTCTCGCAAAAATCTTAAAAAAAAACATATATTGAATTTTCAAATTCTTTGACGAATAAATCAACTGCGTAAAGAATTTCTAAATATATTTTGAGTTTCTGGGTGCGAATTTTGAGCTTCGAGAATGATGTCGAAAGAATCTTAGGGAATAACAGCAGGGCAGAGAGAGAGAGAGAGAGAGAGAGAGAGAGAGAGAGAGAGAGAGAGAGAGAGAGATCAATGTCCGGGCGATAAGAAAAGACCAAAAGCCGTCGAAAACACCCAGATTAAGATTTAGAGGCAGTGCTCGAACGCGACCGGAGGTCTCTTTGGCATATCCAAGCCACTGCGTGCATTGGAAAGGAGTCAAAAGCAAGGCGCTTGGATCGACGACGATTATCTAAAACGATTCGACCGTAGGACAAAACTGGTAATCCTGGAGGTATCGAAACCCCGTTGAAATCCATACTTGGAAGCTTCGTAGCCTGGAGGATCTTGCAAACCGTCTCCGCGAAATGTCGCGCGTTCGTGATTCGGCCGATAATACCTGCTTCCCCCGTACGAAGCTCGTTGGCGTATTGCCAAACGGCTCGATCGTCGTAGGCGAAATCTGAAAAGGACGACCGTCAATTCTTTCGGTGAGATGGGTTAAAGTTCGATATAGCGATTGTACGCTTGTAAAATTTTTATTTCGCAATAATGCTGAATTTTTGTTCGAGAGTAAAAATTAGCCAGCAGGAGGTCAGACGCTCGACTAAATGAAAAACCGCTTACCTTCGAAACTGGATACATCAAATTCGGATCGCTTCTCTTTTGAGAACGCGGAAGGAAATCAATATCTCGCTCCATCCCATATACCCTCAAATATGGCTCGTTCAAATATCCGATTCTTCATTACGACTCGTTTAAAGCCGATCAATTTTCCTCAAAAATCCATTTCGACATGTCGGATCGAAATGCGCGAATCCGATCCTTACATTTATGCGATTCGATACGAATATGTCACTAACCATTCATTCCCATAAAACAATAATAAAAAAAAATAAAATAAAAATAAAAAATCCAAACCTTATGGTTCTATAATTAAATAACTCCGTTCAAAAACTGCGCGCTACGCCGCGCTTCTCCTCCATGTGCGCTTTGCCAAATATATATATATATATATATATATATATATATATATATATATATGTATATAGAGTATACGTACAGAGTGTGCACATACAATCACTACTGAAACGTCGAAGGAGAGCGTTTCACGTTTTCGCCGTGAGCCGAATGAATGCCCCAAAAACCAAGAGCAACAGAGGGATCGAGAGGGGGCGTTTCTTTTGTTTTTTTTTTTTTATTTTTTTCGATCTCCTTATTTCTTTGCGTCTGCTGCTGCTGCTTCTTCTTCTTCTTCTTCTTCTTCTTCTTCTTTTTCTTGTTCGCGTATTATACATACGCGAAACGCGCGCGTTGCGTAATCGGCGTATACAGTTAGAGAGAGAGAGAGAGAGAGAGAGAGAGAGAGCCGCGGGACGCCGCGCCTCTTGGATTTCTAGGTAGGGAAGGCGCGACTCGCATAATAACGCGTAATCCCCATATAATGTGAATTTGCATGGGCGTCCGTATCGTGGCCTTTTCTTTTGGGTTTTGTTTTTGTTTTTGTTTTTGTTTTTTTTGTTTTTTTGAAAAATCCATTGTTTCCTCCCCCCTCCCCCGAGTGTTTCTAATTTTTTAGTTTTCTCGTTTTGTTTCAGCGAAGATCGAGGCTGAAAGACGACACAGAAGAAAAAGAAAGAAACAATCGAGAAGACTGCTATCTCAATGATCAAGGAGACGTTACGATATGGCTCAGCTGTAAGTTACCAATTAAAGGTCAAAACTTTACTCAGACCCTAAGGCGTATTAGAAGAAAAGAATGAAAGCAAACGGAAGCAAGGATTGTATCTCACATAAAATAATATTTAAAAAATGTTAACATTAAAATAAAGTAATTATTCGTATGATTTTAAGATTAAGTTCCAACAGAATTGAGTGTGTATATATATATATATAGTATTTGTCCAAAGTGAGAGAGGGAGAGGCAGGGAGAGAGAGAGAGAGAGAGAGAGAGAGAGAGAGAGAAGGGAGGGAGGGAGGAGATAAAGTAAAACGTGCCCTGAATTTATCAATTCCGCGCGTGCCCTCATCACAAGAGCGAATTGCTTAAAAGAAAGTTTTTACGATCTTGGAGCTTGCTCAAAAACGAGGTTCTGGGGATGGGAGGAGGTGGTGGAGGGTGTGGGAAGGGGGGGGGAGAGTAAAAGGCACGAATACAAGACGAACTCGGCGCGTTTTGCTCCCGCTGGCGGGGAAATAACAGTACAACGGAATTTGACAAAATATAATCGACTATACTGCTTCATTCTACAAGACGCATCGATCGCATCGACAAATGGCACGATAGAGCAAGTTCAACGTATTATCGAGCGCGGTTTCGCCGCGACACACTGTAAAAATCTACAGACTTTCGTTTCTCTTGTGCATGGGATAACGATAATATTCTCCGGCGATATAGTGTATAGAGCTGCGCGAAAATCGACGAGTCTGTATAGTACAAGGAGCACAATAGTCGTGGTAAGCGTGTACATAAAGTTAAAAAAAAAGAACAAATGATAATAATTGATTTTCGATGAACAATTCGCAATTCGTATACACGAGAACGTAACTTTTGCGCACGTTTATTTTGAAAAAAAAAAACACAAATTTAGCATACATCGTGCCTTTATTTAAATTATCACTCGGTCGCTCATTCTGTTTATTTTACATTGAAGCTCACGTATAACCTATATATGCTATAATTAATCGTACAAACTGTAATTATACTTTAAAATAAAATCTTGCCGTCGATCAATAATACTTGAGCAATCTCTCTCTCTCTCTCTCTCTCTCTCTCTCTCGTCTCTCTCGAGGAACTGGCGTTTTTTCAGACTTATTATCATATACAGGGAAAATTTTTCCTCCTAAATTATAATATACACATACGTGCAAAGGCGTGAAATTATCGAGCGGCGATGCCGCCATGCACGCACGTTCGCGATGTACATACACAGGCACACGCACGCGCGCGCGCACACACACACGCACGTACACGCACGAACGCTTGTTATATATAGTTAAGAACACGATCGAAATTATATGCAAAAAAAAAAGAATACTAATAATGATCATAATAATAACGCACGCCGCCCGTTCTGTCACAAAAAAAAAACAATCCGCAATTCGACGAACGCGGGAGTTGTGCTCTATGGTAATTCCTCGCCGAGCACGCAGCCAACGACCCTGGGATGAAGCGCGAGGTCGTCGCGCGTTGCAGGCGCGCGCAAACGGCAAGGAAAATCCGAACTTCATTCGCGCGCGAACCCATAGATCAATCCCGTCAAAGTCGCCAGTGCTTTTGGCACGGGGATCTTCGGCAGTTGCGGCTCGGCCGCGGACGGCGCGAGCAGACGACCGGGTCGAGCGGAATTTTCAATGTCGGACCGCATTGCCAGTGGGCTCGCTGACATACGAATACGCGCGATTGATACGCGCGTTTAACGGAAGTATTCGGCTCGATGCCCCAATCTCGGTCTTTCTTGTCGCTCTAAGCGATAGATTCAGATACAGCGCGAGAAATAAAAGACTAGAATCCTTTTACTCCTTCGAACTATGACGTATGCATTGCGCATTATATGTTACTATCGACAGAAATTTCGAGCGCGAACACCATAAGATTTGACCGATACATTTTTTGTACATTCATACATACATCACATGGTATCGTAACTGGCCAGGGAGAGTCTCCCCATTTAATTAACGCAAGATGAGCAAAATCCTCGGATTGCCGAATGGAAAATCGCTATATGAGTCATATTCGAGGCCACTATAATACCTATCATTTATGATTTTTAATGAAAATTGTTATCTTCCTTCATACCTCTCCGTGTGTGCGCGTGCGTGTATTCGTGTGTGTTCCCAGTATGCATTCATTACATTATATGCACTTATGTTAAACGCGCACGATTAATCTTATATACATATATATATATATATATATATATATATATATATATATAAATATACATATATAACCTGGCACGAAATGATTTATGAGGGAGATTGCAAGAAGACGATTGATACCGCTGTAAATTGTCGGATTTAAGCCCCACGTACCATGTATCGTTTGATTTGAAGAAGACAAAAAAACGATCATTTATCCGGCGCGGCGCCCCGCTGCTAATTGAACATATTAATTATATCGTTTATTTCACAATTAAGATTAATTATTTCCATCAATTCGAAGCGTACGTGTTAAAATCTCAATTCGATTTTACGAGAAAACTTCTCTCCTCTCTCTCGTTTTGATGCAGCGATATACGCACGAGACAGTAGGACGAAATAATATATATAAGTCACATGTGATAATAATCTAGGGGACGAAAGTAATACACGATCTTTATAATAGGATACAAAAATACCATTCAATAAATCATATACAATAATCCCAATGACAACAACATTAACAAAAAAAAAGAACACTTTTTTATATTTCATTCTTACATAAGGCTATGAAATAAACGCGCTATATAACGTTATGCCTATATACTTCTCCGTTGCATAACTTATATACTTATCTTATTTTAAAACAATGCGATCGTTCCGACTTCAATAGCTAATATAAGCCAGAAATTATTGTGCTTGTACATGTGTGTGTATATATATATATATATATATATATATATATATATATATATATATTACATATATACATGTATGTATGTATGTATGTATGTATGTATGTATGTATGTATGTATGTATGTATGTAGACTGGACTGTACAGCACGCTTCTACCGGGTGGAGCGAAAAAAAAACAACATTACATACCTTACATAAAACACGCCGCTTATACGCGCGGCCAAGATATAGCGTCGCGATAAAAATTCGCGTTTAATTATGCGAAATGGAGCGGAGCGAATTCGCGCGTGTACATTCGTCCTTAATGTAGTTTAAAGATATATATATATATATATACACACATATACATATTCATACTTCTAATGCTATAACCATTTTCTTATCAGCCACATGGAATAAATGTTTTATAAATGTTTTATACACATACATATAGTGCATCGAAGGGACTGAAAATATAAGCAATAAAGACGATTAAGTAATATATTATTATAAATCCAACACACTTCCTTTTCGTTAAAATCAATAACGAAACATCTCTCGTTCTACAGTATTATATACGGTGCGCGCTTTCTGCCGTTACACAATCTGTGCGCGCGCGTGCGGCGGAGATCCCCCGAGGGGTCTCTTTAAAATTTTTCAATCGTTCGAGCACGAGCAAGGTAGGCGGAAAATAATGAAAGAAGCAGAAATTCGCCGGTGCCTCGAACCTTAGTCCCCCCCTTCCCTCCCACCCTTCGGCAAAGTATGCATATATATGTACACACACACACGCGCGCGCGCGCGCACATACACACAGCCAAAAGCAAAAAGAGGCCTGTTTCTCTGGCGGCCCTCTTTCTCGGTTTTTGTCTGCATTTCGCCTCTCCGTACTTCAGATGCATGTATATATATATATATTTACACACTCGCACGCACATATCCATAAATGCATGCATACACATATACGTACATATAGCATGCCCTACGTTCACGGCTATATACACGCGTTTCTCTCTGCATGCGCGCACGCGCGCTCAACAATACGTTTACACGTCCATATAGGAGACTCCGGCGAAGTATAAATCTTCTCGCCTTCAATTGGCGCAAATTGTCGCCGGCTAAATTGGATTATTGCGCGGTGCAATGTGGCTGTTGCGCGTCTAGTTTGTCCACCGCCCCCCTCCCCCTATATATTCTCTGTAATCCGTGTGCTCGCACGTGCACGTTATATATATATATATATATATATATATATATATATATATATGTCTCTATTCTCGTGCACAGTCTCTCCCTCTCTACTTGCTCTCTCTCTCTCTCTCTCTCTCTCTCTCTCTCTCTCTCTCTCTCTCTCTCTTTATTTCTCTCTTACCCGAACATCTGTGATGGTGCGCTCTGCGATCGTGTCAGGGTCGGTTGTTCACTTTTGCGCCTCCTCGTGCGCAGGCTCATTACGCTCGGTGCATTCCGACGACGACCTCCCACACGCGCACGCAGGTGCCAACTATCTTTCTTGTACATTCTTTTCTCCCCCTCCACTCTCTCGCTCGCTATCCCTCTCTCTCTCTCTCTCTCTCGCTTTGGCCCGTATTCGGCATACATATAGGAAATCGCAGCCGTAACAGTATGTGCACGTACCGTGTAGGGGTAAGTCCTTGCGCAGCGAGCCCGGGAGGGGGGGGCGGTGTTCAGGGCGTTCGAATATAAGAAATGTCTATACGTTAGTAACGATCGTGCTTGTCTTCAACGGGCTACCGCGCAATTGATAAATTATTCGAGGCCTGGCATGATCGTTCCCCTCGAACAAGATCGTTGCATGATGTTGGGAGAGAGCTCGATTATATATATATATATATATATATATATATATATATATATATCGGTGATCCGGCACGACAGGCGAATCTCTTGACGTGCAGCAGAGAGATGCGGTCGGGGCAAAAAAACTTTTCGAGGGCAATCGCCCCGATCTCGTTGATTAGTGCCCAAAACTGTACAGGAGTGACAGTCCCGTGCGCGTAAACTGGTTTTGCGAGATTGCGACATATATATATATATATATATATATATATATATATATATATCCATACAGCCAAGTACAAGTCTTCGTAGAAGAGAATCGATTCGATTCCTTTCTTTCGGCTCCCTTCGCTAATGATTCGAGCGGTTTTTATGTACCGATCCCCTTCGTCGCAATTTTGGGAGGGGAACGGAGAGGAATTAATTTTTGTCTTGGACTTTTATTTATGTGCATATTTACACTTTGGAATTTTCACTTTTTTTTCGTAACAATGCTGGGAAAAGTATTTTAAAGATTTGTGAACCGAATTAATACTTCATTATGGTACTTAATAGAAATTTTTGTAAAATTATCGAATACTGTTATTATGTATGGTACATTATGAAACGTGGGGCGTAAAACGCGCGTTTACAGCGGCGCGCCCGAAGTTTACGTAGATCTGCGCGGGTATACGCATGGTACGCACATATTGTATAATATACGCTAATTTTTTATAATCGTGTCGTAAAAAGCGGATTTTTTTTATTCTCGCATTCAGGCAGTAAAATAATATTTCTTCAAATAATGGCCATAATATGAAAATTTTTACGGCATCGCCTTGTAAAGCATACATTTTATTTTCGCTGTACACCCTGGGCATGTGAGAGGGATGGCGATAGAGCGACTTCACCGATTATAGACGTAACTGATTTTGACTAGCCGAAAATTTTCCAAGGAATCTAAAATTCACTTCTGCGTCAGGCTGGAAAATCAAAATATCGTCTTTACGCAGTGTTGAAAAGGATTAAAGTGGAAAGCCTGCAATATCCCTATATGGTAGCTTCGGTATATGCCTACCTTTAAAATCTAAACACTGTTTTAAAATTTAGCATATTTCATTTTAAGTATGGCATGGTGTAAAATTGCGCTGAACACTCATTTGTAATATGGTACATCATGCAATAAGGGTGTAAAGTAGGATTTCATACATGAGCACGCATAACCGTGTATCGTATATGCCCGATGGATCATTGCAGCGCGCAAAAAAAATAAACGACTCGCATTCGTAAAAGTCTTCTAGCAAACGAATAACAATTTAGTTCATGTATATCATTGCGAAATTTTTACATGATGTGTTACACGTCTTTTGAAGCTGCACTATCATATCTTCATTTTGAATAGACTTTTTCTACACTTTGAATTTTCAAGGTAACCATTCGATCGCCTACATTGTATTAATGTCATCAACAAATTTAAATTTTAATCATTCAATATCCGAAATTTGCATTTTACACACTAGATTGCGTGTGCAAAAGTAAGTCGTTTAAAGGACTCTTTAACCTTAAATTTGTCTATTACACCAATTGAATGCACCGCTTATTATTTCATCGTGTCTCACTATTCACTTTTGTATAATGCTCCAAGCATACGTCGATATCAAATATCATATATATATATATATATATATATATATATATATATATATATATATGTATGTATATATAGAATTTAATCATACTTTTAAATAGAAATCACTTTCGACGTGGCAGCAGCGATGATAATGCGGTTCAAGTGTAAAAAAAACTAGCTTCAGACGATGCGCACATGCATGCACACACACACACACACACACACACACACACACACACACACCTATATATGATAACGCTCGTAAGTTCAATTAAAAAAAAAAAACAAAAACAAAAAGAAAGAAAGAAAAGAAAAGAAAAGAAAGAAAAGGAAAAGAAAAAAAAAGTGGCATCGCCGCGTCGGAAGGACCAAATTGGAAGCGCGCGTTATATACGCCGGGGATGATGATTCGCCAGATTCGACGGGAAAAGCGTACGCGGGTGACCCGCTCGCGAGAGAGCGCGCGCGCGCGCGCTTACATTATTGCCCATGATTGGTCTCAATAGGTCGTCGTTCAGTTAAGAGCAAGTGGTTTTAAACGCGCATGCAACGGGTGGCCCGTGCGGATATGGCGCGCGCGGTGCACAGTGGGCCGGGGGGGGGGGGGTGTGGACCGGTGTTGTTGTTGATCCGGTCAACGTTGTTAATGCCCGCGTATGCGCTGATTTTTGTCTTTTCTTCGCGGAGACCTAAATTACGCATTATTGATGGTCGAGAGTTGCAGATTATCGTCGAGAATGGAAAATTTTTGCGCCGAGATTTCAGCTCGTTTCAATTCCCTATTGTTTCCCAATCAAAAGGGCAGGACTGTCAGATACGGGTGGGCAGATTCATCATTGTCGTATTGAGCGAGGTATCCGCAATGCTTCAAAATCTAATGCTATACCACTTTAAAAATATGTCAGCCTCCGACTCAAAATTGTAGGATTTCGTTACGAGTGCAATGAATACGAATTCTGTATACGATTGCCATTCTATTAAGTTTCCAATTGGTGGAATTTTTCACGAGAACCGATATTGTCGACATCGTAATTCAGTATAATTATTCGCAATTAAAGATCGACTCCTTTCCTAAGCTTCAGCCGGCGATTCCCTACTGAACTAACCTGTTTACTATTGGCGCAACTTTAATTTTGAATAACTGAATCACTAGACATTTCAGGGCATGGCTTTCGCGTAACTTTTTTTTTCTTGACTTTTCTGTACTACACGACTCTACACCAGGGCGAAAAATTCATTTGTTAATAAAAAAAAAACTTCGTTGTACTGCTGGTTAGGTCGATTTTCGGCGATTTATTTAACGTAAAGAAAGACTATACGTATAATATTTCGGTAATAGATGTGTTTTAGGACTTGAAACCTTACGAGGCGCATATTATCGGAATTATCTTACGCATTCTCGGCGCAAATCCGTCAACCATGTCTGACGCTCGGTCACTTCATTCGTTTCGCCCACCCGTTACGTTCTTCTCGTCGCTCCGTGCCTTAGGTGGCTGCAATTGGGTGTCGTTTATATATATATATATATATATATATATATATATATATATATATATATAAGCGTATTATAGATGAACGCGGAGGGGAAAGTGGGGGAGGGGTATGGCGCAGAGGTTCCACTTAGCCCTGGTACATTCGAGAACGAGCACGATCATCATCGAACGAAACGATCTTCACTCACTATTGGTGCTCTCTCTCTCTCTCTCTCTCGCTCTCTTTATTCTCCATTAACTTCACTTTTGCGAATTTTGCTGCTACCGAGATATCATGGTAAATGATATTCGAATGATAAATGAATCGAATCGAATGTACGCATTATTAGTAATGCAAATGAATATATATATATATATATATATATATATATATATATATATATTATAAATAGATTCATTGGACAAATTATTTTCGCGCTTTTACTACAGATAGAGCGTCGTAGATTAGGAGCGAAAGGGTGGAATGGACCATGAAATTTATTTGTTCCGCCGCCAGATTTGATATTCGTAGATTCCGAAAAAAACGTCATAAAAATCATTTTTAAATGCTTAAATTTATACCTATTCAATATATATTATTCTAATATATTTATTTTAAATCTTATCTTATTCTTAAATCTTATCTTAAAATCAATGTTTGATAATTCTTATTATTTCTTTCATAATCTCAGTTTAAAAATACATCAACATTCAAATTTTCAAGAAAATAATACACAATATTTCCAGCGTATGTTATGAATAATTTTCATTTAGTTACTTAGCTAACTTGAGTTTGAATCCATTTTTTGTCGGAGAATATCACATTTCGATAAAAAAATGTATTTCAATATAACCAACTATTGCCTGAAATATTTCTTAAAGTTAATAAATTCAACTTTTGCATGAAGACTGAGCTTGCAAAGCATCCATTATATGTACAGATATAATATATATTATTACTCGCTATCTCGGATAATCTATGAACAAAAAAACTACGTTTGCTATAGAATGAAATCACATTGATAACTTACGAGGATTCGTTACCATTTCGAAAAAGGTGGAAATCTCTATCGAGTAGAAAGGCAACTCGTACATCGAATGGCTTATCGCAATATTTTCTCCCGGTATACCAGGATAGCCTTCGATTTTGTGCGGATTCAAGACGGAATATTTTAAATCTTATGTAAGTATATGTATATATCGGCTGGGTGGAAGCACTAGCGAAATTTTGCAATGATACGTATATATAAAAGTGTCTAGCCGTAAGCTTAATAAATCCTGGAAAGTAAATATTGTAGGAGGCTATAAGCGCATGCAGCGCGAACAAAGTCAATACGTATTTATATTAATTTAAGTATATATTTCTTAAAATAAACCTGCTTTTTATTCGTTCAATCGCTATTACCAGAATTCAAAAGAAGGCAATCCAATCGAATAATACACTCTTGCTTGGCACTTCCAAGGAGTTTATAAACAAAAATAAAAAAAGATAGAGAGAGGCAGAGAGAGAGAGAGAGAGAGAGAGAGAGAGAGAGAGAGAGAGAGAGAGAGAGAGAGAGAAGCCACTTATCGATAAAAAAAGAAGCGATACATAGTTAAAAAAGGCGGAAGCTGGAATCTTTGCGGTCTCGACGCGCGTTCTTTTTTCTTTCGTTCACGCTTGCTTTATCGAGTCCTTTAAAGTATCGTGTGGCAACGTACGAGGCCAAACCTCGACGTCCATACACACACGCGCGCGCTTGTACGTGTGCAAGGCCGGGAGAAGAACTGCATATCAGCGATGCCTCGAAAATTTTGGCGGCTGCTCTCTCTCTCTCGCGCGCGCGCGCGCTAGCGAAACTCGAAGAGATCCAACTTGCCAACTTGGGTCGGAGAAGTGCGTTGCGTAATTCGATTTCCATGTGGATGCAGTAATACCGAGATCCGTGAGAAGCAACGGGAGGATTAAGGCGGCACGGACAATCGTCCGAGCGTTAATTATGATAATCGAGATTGTTTGATCAAAAAAAAGGAAAAAAAAAAATTTTTTTTCACTCCTTCTTCTTCTTCTTCCGCTTCTTCTTCGTCTCGAAAGGTAACGTTACGTATTGCACGGTCGATCTTTTGAAAATTGCCTATTGATAGGTAATTGTGCAGTGATGAAGTATTTTAATTTTTCGTTTTTTATTACTTTATTTTTTCATTCGAAACGTCGCGTTATGGCACTTGTGCCAGCAAATTGACGTTCCTTAGATGAAAGACTTTTTGCAAATCACGTATTGTTCAATAAGGTAAGCTTGTATAAAGATACATTCGATGCAACATAGATGGAGAATGTTCCTAAAAATAATAAATGATAATATAAACTGTTCTGATAATAAATATAAGAATATTAACTATATGATAATTTACGTCAATAAAATATTGAAGCAAAGAAGTATATATATATATATATATATATATATATATATATATATATTGCACACATGTTAGCCATTGTTTGTTCAGCCATTGTATAATATAAAAAATTTTTCATCAAAATTTTTAAAATTATTGGAAGGCTGGAAATTAAGCATGCATAATTTACTCACTTATAAATATCCCAGAAATGCTTGTAAACAGTTTACCAATATATTATTAAAATTTCATCAGAATATTAAAAAATAACGAGCGACATGATACATAAGAATATGCGAACTCCCTGTTTCAAAACCGAATTTCGAATACAAAAATTAATTTCTTGGATTATTATATAATTCGTAACGCTGTTTTTTCTTACTCTTTACAACCGCATAATATTTTTTACATTATGCAGAATTCTACAGATGTGTGCGTGCGTATGCGTGTGCGCGTATGTGTGCATGTATTTGTATTAAACATTCCTATGAACTTTTTTAATGAAATCTGTTCTAAAATTCTAATTAATCGACTGCTCACGGTTCAATAACTATATTTTCAATGATCTGATTATTGTCACCTCTTGAAGGAAAAAGCCAATGACATCCTTATAAGTGTGTGCCCAGATATATATATATATATATATATATATATATATATATATCACCTCCAGAATCCTTGCGCACCGCTATTTATCCGCCGTAACCGCCTGTTGTCACTTTTTACCAGATTTAGTCGCGGTCGATTATGCGAAATAGACCGTTACAGCGAGAAAATACGGGAGCTCTAGTTGAGCGGAGAAGGGGAGAGAGAGAGAGAGAATAAAGAGAGAGAGAGAGAGAGAGACAAATATAGATAAATAATGATTCATATAGATATTTTTTTACACATTCGAAAATGAATTATTAATAGACAAATAATTAACAAGACCGCGATGTCGCTCATCCTTATATCACAAGCAACGTTTGTAAGATTTACAAACAGACGTGGTGAGAAACTGGTGTAGTTTCGAATTTGCGCATGCGTATGGGAGCTGGGGTATCTGGCGCTATACATATACTGACGGATTTATAAACAATGTGGGAGAGGAGCGATAATCATTGCCGAGAGAGAGAGAGAGAGAGAGAGAGAGAGAGAGAGAGTTAGTTTGATAGAATAGAAAAAAAATAATATCGTTTGCTTTTAATACAGAGCAAGAAAGGTACCCATGCAATTTTTTTCCCACGAGAAAAAAATAGTTCCCGATGCTCAAATATATATATATATATATATATATATATATATATATATATATATATATAGCTAGCGAATTAGAGTCCCACGGTGTAAAATTTTACGGTCCCAGCTGCATTTATCACTATACCGATTTAATTGTGCCACCGTAATTATTCACGACAATTATAAAATTAAGCTGGGAATTATTACGCAACGAACTATAGAGGCTCATTATTATTTATATTGCTTAATTGCGATACACGTCGATTCTGCAAGATCGGTCCAAAGGCGGGGTGATCGATAAAATAACCGATATATATATATATATATATATATATATATATATATATATATATATACGATGTAATACGATGTAAAGAAGAAAAAGCAACAACAAAAAAAAGAGAATTTCTCCCGAAACTGCGAGAGAAAAAACAGTAAATAAGGAAGAGGCGAAGTTTTTTTTCGTATTCATAAGGTCAAGAAAAAAAAGTTCGTTATTATCGTAAACGATTTACAATACCGAAAATAATTATAAATTACTTTCCTCGAAGCATTAAAAAGTACATTTTGCGCTGAAATAACGCTGAGTTATTATACTTGGAAATATTTAAAACATTATTATTTGAATTTAAATAAGAAATCTCGCCGCAATGGAGGCATTACGTGATTTTTAACGAAGATCCGAGATCGGATAAAGGCGCGGAGTATAATGAGACTTGTAATAAAACGAGAGAGGTTCAATTTTAAAGATCTGGATAAAATTATCACTCTCTTTTTGAGGGAAACAAGAGATTGATTCACACGCGCACCTAATTTAATTCGACTTTCCGTCGACTTGAGATTTTTCGTTTTTTTTTTTTTTTTTTTTTTGAAAAACAAAATACCCAAGCGCAACGCACTCGTTCAATTGTTAAGATAACCACCATATAATTAAAAAAAGGCCGCGCAAAATTTTTGAAAGTTTCCGACGCGTATAGTCGAGCCGAGCTATAGTTAAAGTATAGTAGTTAAAATTCACAATAAGTACAGCTTAAATATCTGGAAAAAATGCGGAGGATTCGTTAAAGCGCCGAACGAAGCATTTCCTTGTACAATCATTGTTTTCACAATCGCGCGAGCTCGTCCGAAAGTCTAGAGAAAGAAAAAGGGGGAGGGGTAAATTCACGAGTATGCTAACGACGAGTATATAAACGCGCGGGCTTTCGTAAGGTCTACGTGTCTCCCTCTCTCTCTCTCACTCTCTCTCTCTCTCTCTCTCTCTCTCTCTCTCTCTCTCTCTCTCTCGAATCGCCATTATTTCAATTAGCTGCGAAATTTCGAGATTCGCAACATTCTCGAAGCGCCGCCCGGTGCGATCTTCGCTTTTATGCGCGCGCTCGCGCGCGCGTATGTGTGTAATTTAACCGATGCCGCGTAATTGAGCGGCCCTTAAAACCAACGACGGGCCATTCGGAAAATTTATATATGAGAGGCTCGTCGGGCAATTTCGATCGAGGTACGTGACCCAAGGAGTGGTTTATTTCGTTTTTTGGGGCTCGACAGATTTCCCAATTTCATCTTTGAATCTTATATATATATATATATATATATATATATATATATATATATATATATATATTCGATTTTTATATACGCGCTCGACGTTCCTATTGCCCTTTAACGATTCTCGATAGTTTTTTTCCATATCATTGAAGGGGATACGAAATTAGATCTATGAACGCTTAGATCTATGAACCGATCTACATACGCACAGCAATCGTAAAATCATTCGAGAAATATTAATGCCACATCCTCGCAATCGCGGTGCATGGATAAAGCAGCCCGCGACAGTCGTTCGTTAACGCGTGACATTTCTTTAAATAAAATAAATCGGATAGCCGTACGAAATATTTTAATTTGTTATGATAATGATTGCTTAGATATATATATATATATATATATATATATATATGTTTGTGATCATTTATAAATGAAATGCTTTGAATTCTTCAATTGCGATTAATCAATCGCTATCCTTGTTCTGTTCATAAGCACATTTATTTATAATATAATACATAATTGCCATTGAAATAAGTTTGATTAATTGAAATGAGAAATTCGCGAATACTTTATCGACCGAAAGACACATTTCGAATTGTCATTCCGTCTAAATCCGAGCAAAAATTGTTTGTTTTTGAAAATGAATTCACATTAATGGAAGCCGTCGTAAAAGTTTTCAGAGTAATTGTGCCTCGCAAACTGTGTCTATTTAAATTATAACGGCTGCTATCCCTACTTCTTAAAATGGTAAAATATTTCGGAGGACCCATTTGATCCTACAAAATAACATTATAAAATCTTTTACAGGACTCCGATCTTCAAATCATAACCTCGGCTATGATATATAAAATCATAGTAAGATACCGTTATTCTAATCGATTATTTCCGTCGTGAGACTCGCCTCCCGTAACTTCTTTCCCGAGATAAAGAACCGACGTCCAAGTGACGAAATCTACATTAAATCTCAAACCAACACGATTTCAAATACTATTAAAGACAACAACAACAACAACAACAACAACAAAGTACGACGTCTTGGATGGTTTTGGTAAAAAAAATTTGTTTTTTTTTTTTGTTTTTTTAATAGTTAATTATCTCCTATAACGGCTGCTAAGCGTTATGGCAACATCGTCACCTTTTACGGATTCAGTTAGAAGGCCGCAGCATTTCAGCGCCTAAAAGTATCTCTCGGCTTGCGTTTCAATTGCATTGAATTTTTATCGTTGATTTTTTCATGCACCGGTGCGCTTTTTGCAGTATATCATAAAAATCGTCGGGTGACGCCTCGCGATTACCGTTACGAATGACGATTTTTATGCAAAAAACAACAAAAAAACAAAACAAAACAAAACAAAAAACAAAAAAAACAAATGACAGAAAGACCGGCCGACTGATCGATCCATACGGCAAACCAATCCTTTTCTAGTCTTAAACCTTTCATTTTCCAAATTTCTTTTTTCCCTTAGTTTGTCTTTATTTTCAAACAATATTCGTGTCTTCCATTTGTACCCAGAAAACGAAAAATGTGTTTTCCTTTCAACTAGTATCGCTAATAAAAAACATTGTCTTTATTCGAGATATCATTTCTGAACTGAATCCTTCTCTCAAAAGAAAAAAAATCCTTCAAAAATCATTCTCTTTTCGTGTGTTTTCCAGTCTAACGTTTCGGGTAGTTATTAATTTGAAGAGGATGAAATACATCCGGCCATCATATATCAATTCGAAACTTTGCCATCGTTACATTACAAAAGAAATTAAAAGCATTTATATTCGCAGGGAAATATACAGATATATATTGAAAATTTTTCACAAACAATTCTAGACATTTAAGAAATCTTTAATACGTAGAAACGAAGTACTTTTACAAAATGCTAAAATATTATATATGATTTTCTGACGTGCTTAAAATTTTGTTTATATTCTAAGATAATATTGTCGATATATATATATATATATATATATATATATTTATTTATTTAAACGTATTTTCAATTATATTATCCTACAACTATAGCTTTTTACGAATATCTTTCGTTAGAGTAATCTAAAATCAAACTTTCATCCTCTCAATGAACTATGGTAAACTCTTTTAAAATGCAGTATGTTGTGTGTGTATATATATATATATATATATATATATATATATATATATATATTAATATCCTTTCTCTATACGTACGACCTTGAACTCCGATTAACGGCGTCAATGTAGAGCAAGAATCAGCGATGCGAATCCTGGCTGGTTAGAAATACCACACCCTCTCTCTCTCTCTCTCTCTCTCTCTCTCTCTCTCATGCCCCCTCTCAAACTGCCGAGCGAGATGTCGAGAAGCCGCGCGGGGTGCGCGCGACGCGATGTTCGACATTACATAAAACGCCGGCGCGGGCGCGGAGGGCGCGAGGGGCCGCAAGGACTTTCACTTTTAGATTATAGACGCGATATCTATCGGCGCGATCGCGCGCGGGCCGATCCCCCGGGCGGTCGTCCCGACAGCTGTTTCTATACACCCATAGATACATGCATATAGATATGTATATATATATATATATATATATATATATATATATATATATATATAGGTAAATAGATAGAGAGATAGATAGAGTATGTTTACGTATAGAAGGGATGCCGCTCGTCAAAGCTGATCCGCGGGCCGTTTGATCTACCACGGATTTCAACTCATACGCTACGCGTACGTGTTCGTCCATGTAGTTTGGGAAGCGCAATTGATAATTCTGCGAGCCGGCGAATAGTCGTACGTGAGAAATCGCGAGACTTATGTAATCGTTGCTCTCGATCGTCTGTCCGATATCATTTCCGCGGAAGGAATAAAAAACGAAAAAGAAAAAAAGAAAACAAAAAACGAAGAAGAAACGTTTCGAGCGCATTACCGCCTATAATAGTTCCGCGATGGGAGCGAGGGCTCGGGATTAAGACGCGGCTGGCGCGTGCAATAATCAGAACAGATTATATAGTAAACGATGAGAATGACGACGAAAATAGAAAGATTAGCGCGGAATCGACGATGGAGCATTTTTGTTCGCGTACTATAACATACGTACAGACGACGAATACGCCTGAATCAATATGGAGACGTAAAAATTAGTGCACGAACGACACTCTCCACCTGGGCGGTCTATTTAAATCTCTAAGGTCAAGTTTTCGGAAATTTTTTGCGAATCCCAATGCTGACAATGAAATATTATGTCATCGAGAATGAATGGAACAGAATCTTAGCTCCCCGGTCTTTTCTGCCAGGGTACCGGAAAACCCGCCATTTCTATAACTATCTGCTTATTAGTAAGGCTGGATGGGAAAAGAACAAACAAAAAGGAACAACAAAATGGACGTAGCGGAAAACAGACCGAATTCTAGGAGACCGGCAGAAATGAATATGAAATCGTGCGAGACACGTTAAGTATGTGCGTGTTTTCACGAATCTTTGCACTATACACGTCAGATTAGTGTAATTGTAACTGCCGAGAAATATATATATAGATTTTTATTTTCTTGGATGAGCATCAAGAAGACGCCGTCACCGTATCCCAGCGGACGCGACCGGGATCTTTAATTATTTTTTTTTTTTTCTCTTTTTTTTTAAATTACGTTAAGCAGTCGCTACCGAGCCTTCAATTATTACACGGTAACAGCGGAAGTTCGCTAATAATTTGCATAAAGACAATGACGTCCGTCCGCCACGCTTACTCCAGTTACGCAATCGTATATGACGCGATTTGAACTCAAATTAGATTTGTAACGCGCTCGTTAAAACACGAGTTTCTTCAAAGTGACAAAAATTTATATATATATATATATATATATATATATATATATATATATATATATATAATCATTTGTTCACGAGTGCGATAATAATAGTGACTGTTAATGGAAAAAACTAATTTTTTTCTTTTGTCGATCCGAAACGAAATATCAGCAGCACAACAGACTAAATTACTGAATATATTCAATTTTATCCCGCCTACGAAAGCCTGTAATATTCTTGCGCTGATTTTGAGTGATTTACAGATAATCGATTAATCTTAACAGCGAATTAACTCGAGCAGTACGCAGTCGTTGGATTTCATTATGCGTGCTCATTGTTAAAAGCAAAACTATCTTAAGCTGTAGCGTCGAAAATATAATGTCGAATCCTCGTTATTATTCATTATACGCACTAAATTTAATATTATTCCATCAACTTTTACGCGCACGCGAATTTCGAGGCAATCCTTGGCGCGACGTCTGACCGACCTCGGCATTAACCACTTGGAACAAACTTGCCAAGACCGACAAAATTGACGCACAGCGTCGAAAAAAATGCTCGTGCCGTTATTTAGAAATTTAGACGGGTACTTCGTAGATTTTTTTTTTCTTCCCTCGACAAACTATCGAATATTTTATATCCGATCCGTTGCTATAATTGAAATATTTCCTCGATCCCCGGGATTGCTTGTCACTCTTCCTTACTGTACAGGTAGATATTACGAAAGGCGACGCGAAGCTACGACAGAATGCCCGTGGATTTAATCGCGCGGCCGTGGCAATCCGTTGCTTCGTTGGAGAGCCCAAACGCGTCACTTGGATTGAGATCAATCGAGGGGTTAAGCGAATCGTCGAAGTTTTCGACACACCCGTCGAGGATCGCAAGAGGGCGCGCATTCTAGAAGCTCAAAATATGCATAAGGCTGAAGTGGTTTGATGGAGCGTCTTTAACTGTTCGCTACATGACTCTCGGAATTCCGCTCGTAACTAATGTACTTTTCAATTATTTAAATTAGTAATCCGTAGGAGTTGATTTGCAAGCCTTTTTTTCCCCTCGTATTTAACGTCTTATTCATGAAAGTGTTCGGTCGCATTCAAAACGTATGGATTCCGCCTTAATTGTTTATAAATTTCTTGACAAAATAAAGAAATGCCGAAATAACGTCGTATTCTCTTCTGCATCCGCGTAATTTGCAGAGCCAATGGGAGAATTCGTCGGCTCGGTATGAAAATCAGTCGGTGCCTGGATTTGCGGTTCGCGACTTCATTTACTAATCATAATGGCGGACGCGATCGCAGAGAAACGGTCGATAAATCGAGACGGCGGCCACGACGATCTCGAAGGCGAACTTTTCATAATATAGACAGCTGAAACAATTCTTCGAGAACTGTCCTCCTGCACTGAATAGTGGAACGTAAAATTGCCTATCCGTTCCTCTAATGAAGATCACGAACTTTGGTTCAGACTGTGTTTGGTGTTATAAATTCTAGTCTCCTCCCCCCCCCCATTTTGAATCGAATGTCAGCGATGACGATTTTTACGAATTTGGCCTTTACTTCGCAATCGGCGAGTCGGGAAGAAAACCTATAAATATACAAATTTTCACGATTATGCAGCCAGCAGGAAATATATTATCCAGAAGTGTTAAAAGTCACCCCAATTCTCACTGATGATCCCTGACGGATGATTAGATTCAGTGTAAATTTAAAGTAGCTCCATTGTCCTCGCGTAAATTTTGCACCTTATCTCTCCCCTCTCTCTCTCTCTCTCTCTCTCTCTCTCTCTCTCTCTCTCTCTAGTCCCGCAATGCGCGAACATACGAATGAGCGCCTCAAAGCAAATAAGTGTCACCGCGAGCGGCGCGACACATGTAGGCTGCGCCAGGACGTGCTCGAGCTCGTATTATTTCAACAAACCGCATCGTCTGCGGTATTTCCAAAGCCCGCATCGAAGATACATTATAGAAAAGCCACACGTTGAACTCGGTATATGTATGTACGAGTATATGTATATATATATATATATATATATATATATATATATATATGCAGGAGAATCACACGCAAGTCTCACGACACAATTCCAGAGGCGCGCGCGATTCTAGAAACTGGATTGCTCGCCAGGAGTTTTCGTTTCATCGACATTGGGGGGGGGGGGAGCATAACTCGCGGAGTCGCGAGGCGGCCCCGTACTTTAAGATCTTGAGATTTTCCTTTTTCACCTCTCACAACAGTCGTCTCGGAGAATCGCTTTCCATCGAATTGCTCTGCCTCTTCGATGCAATTTCATTCGACGCTTCTGTCTCGTCCTCGCCATTTTTTTTTGTTGTCCTCTCGAATTATCATGCCTGCGATGCCTCCCCTATTACAAAGTGCAAGTATTACGAAATATTTGTAATTACGGGAAATTTCGCAGTTAAAAATATGGCAGAGGTAGACGTTTAGCGTATATCGCAAAATTGGCATCGTCCATCCTCATCCGTTTGGATTTTTAAAGTAAATTTCTAATCTATTGGTTTGGATATTTTGTGCCGATGACGTACTAATTGTATGTACAATTAGGTTACTACGCCAAGTACGCTGCAAATTTTCATTCTCTGTACTGATGAACTAGACTACATAAAAAATGGGTGGACATATTTTTAATTTTAATAAGTCGTTTATTAATTTTTTTCTCTCACTGTCATATATAAAGTATTGCTTTAATTTTGAAAGAAAAAAAACAATTAAGCATGATTATTTTCTACTGATTTACAATCGATTTATTGTAATAAGTAGGTAAAATGGCTTTTTCTTTCCATGATGCCTTTTCTCTTAGCCGTTTATTATTAAAAAGTTTTAAGACTGTAATGTATTCTTACTTATGAACTTTTACTGTTCTCTTCGGGTACAACAGATGGTACCTAAGGGAAATTTGGTGCAATTAAACTTTCAATTTTTACATCTAAACTGCAGCAGTTTTTTTTAATCTAGTCGTTGCATTCAGCGAGTCTCAGAACATAAGTAAATTTTTGGTTGTTTATAGTGCAACAAATAAATTATTTAAATGCAACACTTCGACGTAAGAAAAAAGAAAAAGGAAAGCCATCGTTTTTTCTTTTTATATCAGAAAGTCTTTGGCATTGAAAATATCGCCAGTGAATTTGTGAGCAAACAATACGTCCGATCACACACACGCTTCGCATTGTAATTTTATGCAAATAACGCGATAAACTGAAAGCTGTTATTTAATTATAATCTCCATTATATATATATACATGTTATCTGTTCAGATATATTTGCAAAGTTATTTTCTACATTATATATATATTATATATATATATATATATATATATATATATATATATAGACACAGCGCAAATATTCAAGTCCATAAAGCTACCTAAAGTCCAGACACCGAGAGACGTTCGACGACTTTAAACGTCGCCGCGGCTTTTCCGAGCGCGGGTCCTCTCTTCATTTACCATCGTTGGAGCAGCGCTCGGCGATCTCAGCTACTACTGCTGTCGCTCTCTTCCGTTGTACTCCTCCCCCTCCCCATCCCCTTCCCGCGTCGCCTTTAACCAAGAAAAACGCGACGGGCTCGCCAAGCTTGGGAAATGCGCGCGGCATCGATCATCCGGAATTTGCTTATATCATGAAAATAATAAATTCCGAATCGGGCGCGTTATATCGTATAATAATTTACCCCACGCTGCGCCTCCCGATACCCCACGGGGGGTCCAGCGACGCGGCTTGCGCAACGATTCGCCGGATAATTTTGAGATTTTTATTTTAATTTTTTTTTTTTTATCGTCGTCGTTGTTTTTTTTTTTTTGGCGCACACGCGCGCGCGCGTTATAAAAGCGAGTCCGCGCGTAGAAAGTCTGACGGGGAGATGGGCGGTTTCGAAATTGTTCGAAGTGCCTGAAGTCGATGGTCGGTGGAAACTTCGCGGCTTGGCGCGCACGATCGGCGGACTTAACCGATGCCCAAGTTACGGACGATCCGTTAATCTCGTCTCGGCAGTATACCATTAAGTGGCGGGGAGGAAACTCGCCGAATTTTTCTTGTACAAATGATTTTTATTTTCAATGAATTGCCGGGTGAACTTTCGCTCGTTGATCAAAGATTTTATCAAGAATCTTCTGCAAGCGATTCACGAAAGATTAACAAGCAATATTTCGGAAAGAAAAGTCGGGGAAAGAGGGCCGGGATCGCTCGATCGCCGAAGCAAATAACCACTGATTGTATACCGATTGGCACGAGCGACGCTGTAAAAATTTACGCGCGTTTCGTACGCGGACACAGCGTAGACCTACGTCGCCGATCAGCACCGGTTTTTTTTTTTTTTTTTTTGATTTGAAAACATAAACAGGGCAACGTTAAAGAATCTAAAAGTCACGAACGGGTTCTGAAATGATTTGCCAAATAATCTTTGGTTATTGAGTAAATCGTTAAAGGAATTTTTTTCAAAAAGCTTCCCGATAAGGTTCAACAGAAGGTAACGAGAATTCCTTCTTGATGAACTTTATGTACTATTCTCTCAGACTTTTTACGCCTAAAAATTTCTAATGCAATATAAGAATCCATTTTAAAAGGACATTTGAAAAAACATTTTGAAAGTACCCATCGAATCTTTCTTAACAGAATTATTTCAAGGTTCCTTTTCATAAGGATTCTCGCACGATGTTAGAAACAGCTGGTGGTAAACATTCTGCAAGAATTCTGGAATCCCTGTGAGAATGTTTTTAACAACCATTTTTATATATGCGCACGTCGACATTTGTTCTGTCCCAAAGAGATCTCGCATTCCTTCGAAATACTTTCATTGCACGCTTGTAGAAAGGAGACGAGAAGCTTTTACAATGGCAAAATCAAAATCAATTTTCAAAGGGACCGTCGGCTTATTCCATTGCATTACAGATTCTCGTATATCATTTGAGAAAGGTTTCATTGAAATAATTCTGAAATAATGCTAGATTATTCTATCTGGTAGAATAAAAATGGCCGTAATAACTTTGGAAGAATCTACATAATGAATGCTTTCTGAAATGAAAGTCAAATGCTTTTCAAACGATAACTTTCAAAATGATTTACTCCGCCGTGTGGTATAGGATTCGAAAGAGAGAGAAGGAGAGAGAGAGAGAGAGGGGGTCGATTTCATACAGCAAAAAAGTCCCAAGTTCCTTGCTCCTGCCCAGGGTCGCGCATAGAGGTGGGCTCCAAGGTTGATCCGATGCGAATTAATATATTCGATTCCAGTGAGACGCGAACGGATATATCGTGAGAGGGATGTAGGAGGTCAAATTACTCGCGCCGCCGATACACGATATCGGACTGCTATAGATATATTTTGCCGAGCGTCCAATGAACCACCTTCCTCCCCTCCCCCTCCCTCGCCACTCCTGCTGAACAAGTTAGTACGCGGGTGATTGTTCTTTTTTTTTTTTTTTTTTGTTTCGCTTGGTCTCGAGAGGCCGGAATTTCATTTTAATACAGAACCTTCTCGGCCTGGGCGGATTTGCGCGCGCGCGCGCGCCGCTTCGCACCGAGCCGCGAAATGTTTTGAGGAACGTCGGCGACGTAACGCGTGCGTAGTATATATAGATATGTGCGCGAGCGTAAATTTGTACATATGTGGGAGGGAGTGTGCGGCGGAGGAGCTGAAAATTTCGTATTAGATTTCACGATTTGATAATTCGAACGGAAATCAGTGGCTTCTAAGCGTGTTTAAACAAATGTACAAACACATAACTATTTTCGTCAAGGCTATATCGATATATCAAAGGATGTTGAATCTGTTATTGACAGGCAGTAGCTAATATTGTATATTGAATATGAAAGATTGAAATGTAAACTTTTCTCGTTCATCCTATCTTATGTGCAACGTAATGCTTTATTCTTTCTTCACGTAAATGCTAGTCATGTATAATAATAATACTAATACTAATAATAATCATAATAATAAAACTTAACGATGAAAATAAAGCGTATGAAAAGTATGCATTTTTACAGTGCATCCTGTTCGTAATAAAAGTATTATTAAAAGCCACTTTATGAAAGATCGTAATATAAATAATCCTTATAAAAGGAATTTCATTACTGCATGAGTTATAATTAAGCAAAATTATTTTTATCGATTCACAGAGCTGTAAAATTTATCCGAATCCAACATTTTTCCATCATTTCACCTGCATTCCCGGCATTATCTAAATTTAATTTCTCGCAAAGATTAAATTCAATCGTTTTCAATAACGAGGGATGATAACTTCGGCAAATCGAATATCTGTACAAGGAAAAATGGAGCAACAGATATGTATTATTTAATTGTCGGTGATTGCAACGTTATGTAAATATTGCAGTTTTTCTTAAGATCCAATACTTGTATATTCTTCATGTTAATTATCATACTTTCAAAACAGCTAATTATTATCGTTAAAAATAAAATTAATTCAAACAACGACAAAAAATATGTATTAACAATTTAAGAGGAAAAAAAACAATAAATTACACGTATCACGTTGTTCAGAGTTGCTTAATATCGAATGGTGGAAGTGTAAACTGGATTTTCATTAAATACAATAGCGAAAGAGCCATTTACATTTCATTCGGTCTTTAACAGAAGCATTTTATATTTTCGTTATTTTTATACAAACAAGCGTAGTTACGATTACAAAACTATTTGTGATCCATTTATGTTAATCCGTTGTTAATGTAATTTATATAGAAAATCACTTAGCGCAATATTCTTTATGGAAGAATAGCACAAGCGAAGGTAACTGATCGAGTAACAGTTTAACAAAATTTATTACTGCATTAACGTTACTAAATAATCTCAATAAGCTGGATCAAATCGCGCGTTATTTTCGGATTAGTTCAAGCAATATTAGCCTCTAACAGAGTAACATTATTAAAACTATTACTGAAAACATTAATAATCATAAACTTAACCGGATAAAAATAATAAGGAATGTGCAAATGTACATGCGTAAGAAGAATTATTTAAATATTATACCTTTTTTCTTTGCAAAAATATTCATTCGAAACGTATTTTTTTTCTTTCTAATTACGTATTATTATGTACATGAAATATATAATTGTATGCAAGTGTTACCCGGGTATTTATAATTGTGTATATATACATATATATATATATATATATATATATATATATATATATATATATACAATTATGCATAACTGCTTACAAATTTATATAACGTTATACAACCGCGCATACCTTGTGCTGGCACGCAATATTTAAATTTAAATGTGGCAAGTGAACTGTATAAGTATATAGTATTTACTTTGATAAAATTGTACATAAATTTCTAATTTATCAATATATTTACAATCATATTAAATTGTCTATTAATTATTTTTCGATAATTGGAATATATCGGATTTAACTTTATTATCCGCGAGCTGAACAATTAATGCACGACGTTCTGGTCCTTCGCGTTCAAATTTTGACATTTTTCCCGGCAACTCTAAATAGGCGTAGAATTTCAATTAATTGATATTCATGGATAATCAAAAGTGATATTTCTGATATTTAAATCCTCATCCCATCGTTTTTCGCGATTTAACCCCAAAATAACCGAGGTCCTAAGTGCCAGAACAAGGAGACTTGCAAATGCCGGAATAATCAATTGTTATCATGTATTTATTTATTGAAGCTTACAGACTGAATGTCCTTGAAAATTTAAAGCTGTAATAATCATCTATATGAACGTCAATTTGTAAATCGACACGATGTAGACTGATATGTGAACTTGTCAAATTTAAGATTTAACGATTTAGCTTAAAATACAATGCAGTAAAATTCATCACGACTAGAGAATTCACTAAATCGAGTTTCTAAAATAGAGTGTCCAAGTACAAAATTGAAGACTCAATTCGTGAAGTCTATATGAAATTGACTTTGATATTAATAAAGAAGTATAATTTAGGCAAGTTTATCATTAAAAGCATCGTTGATTTATAATGAAAATTTTTTTTTATTGTAATCAGTCAATATCGTTAATTAAAACTTCAACAAGAAATAGGGTCTCGAAATTTTGCAATGATGGAAAATCGAGTAATGGATATTCGAAAAATCATAACATTTTTAATCTACATTGTTTCGTCCCCAAACGTAGCTCTTAGCGCTATAAATGGCGCGTGTATTTTTGAGGAAAAATTTCTTTATCATCGGATAGTAATGGCATTTTTTTTTCAATAACAGCGATCTAAGAAACGTTCTAAATCTTCCTAAACAAACAAGAACAGAATTTTTCTTACGTAGCACCAGAATTATATTCATAGAATCGTCTCCCTCTAATTTATTAGACACTCGTCTTCGAGTTCATCGCTCAAAAACGACTCCCTTCGTTTCCGACTACCTGTCATTCTCTCTCCATCTCTCTCTCTCTCTCTCTCTCTTGCTTTCAATATGGTGCAGAAGAAAAACAATTCAGCCTCTGGCATCGAAAGAGTCTTTAAAAAAAAAAAAAAAGAAGCTTACCAAATAGAAGAGCGTCCGACTGCTAAATACCGCGAGAATACGCTGACAGCGCGATCCTTTCACATTCTCGGTTGCCGCTCACCGGCGACCGAGAACCCAATCGAAAGCGATCGCTCGCGTCGTACCTATATGTATGCATGTATGTATGAGTGTATATATACATGCATACGTACACATATATTACACGGGCGTTTCCGCGCGTCTGCGACGGGTGTGCGAGCGCTTGCAACTCGGAAGCCGATGTGCGCTGTAACCCAGAAATATATATATATATATATATATATATATATATATATATATATATATATAAATGACAGCCGGTGCGCTCTGAACGCGCTCGCGACGGGCCGGGGACGAACTTGCTCTCTTTTTATTTGCCTTTGATGTATTCGCAAGCGAGCGAGCGGGCGCGCGCGCGTGAGTGAGTGCAGAGGTAGAGAGACATGGGGGGAGGGGGAGGAGAGGGAGGTGGCTCGCTCGCCGTGACACGCGCGCGCACCATAAGCCGCGAGACCAGCCGAACCGGAAGCGAGCTTATATAGGCTTGGCTTTCCTCGCGGCAAGGTGATTTTTACGAGCAAAAAAAAAAGAACCTCGGCTCCACCTCTTCACCCCCCCATCTCCACCCCCCCCCGGTTTGGTACAAGTGGACGCGGAAGCGGGGCAATGGAAATATCCCCTTTCAATATAGAAAAATTAATTGCGGTCATTTTTCTTTTCACCCCTGCTGTTTATAAAAGACGCACTTCGAGTGTCTCACGATCGATTTCCATCCTTTATAATGTATATCTTGAAGGGGACAGTTTGTTAAATTATATATATATATATATATATATATATATATATATATATATATATATATAAAAAATCTCTGCTATATAATAAAATGCACGTGCCTCGAGTACAATTGTATTTACGTCGACTCGCAAGTTTAGTTCATTGTTAAAAAAAAAAAAGTCATTTTCCGATACAGTTATGCTGTGTGTAATATTGCAAATCGATTCGATTAGCCGCGGCGCGTGAAAAGTTTATACCGCGGAGCCCTGAGTAACTGAGTAAACAAGAAGCAAAAAATACGTATATATATATATATATATATATATATATATATATATATATATATATATACATAGACACAGTTATATCCATTAAAAATCGCGTTATTTCTATAAAGGCAATGAATGACGTTTTAGCGCGCATAGTATTCATAAATAATTTTATTGCTGAACTTTGAAATGTCCTGATGTTATAAAGATTTTATTGCGTAAAATTGTTTTACAGACTCACACACACACACACACACACACACACACACACACACACACACACACACACACACACACACACACACACACACACACACACACACACACACACACACACACACACACACACACACACACACACACACACACACACACACACACACACACACACACACACACACACACGTATATATATATATATAAAAGCGGGGTTTTTATAGACCTTCAACGGTTCTTGAAGTTCGAAGCGGGTGTAATTTAATATAGCCTGGCTGCAAGAGCCTTAATATATGCATTTGCAGCAGGCTTGATTAACTGGCAAATACTAATAAATTATATTTGTAAATTGATAAAATTTTTCAACATACGTCTTGCTCAATCTTCTGCACTAGTATTATAAATTTTTACTATCTTCAATTATTTTTACACGAATATTAAAAAAAAAGAAGCAAATTATCTTTCCCAGCAAGTGGTGGCTCGGGGCTATAGACCACTCCCCCTGCCCCTCCTGATCCGCGTTCGATTGCCATAGATGGGCAGAGATACCCCATACATAAGGCATCTGGTTCTGCTGTTCATTTTTTTTTCTCACAAATTTTTTACCGGCCAACTAATTAAAATGAAAACCACAGCCTCCCCATCGCTCCTCATCGCGCTGTTATTCTTTTCTGCATTCGTATTATTTATTTCAGCCCTACGCGATACAGATTTGGACCAGCTTTATACCTGCATGATACGTTTTATATCTTTTTAACTTTCTTATATCACACCACCGCCGACTAGTTTTACTCCGTATCTTGCCATTGCGCGCTCCAAGTTGAATTATAGCATGTTTACAGAGTCCTTGCAGAGTTTATTACACAGTATTATTCGTTGTTTATTTTTACGTTTCGTTACGTATTTAAAAAAAAAAAAAAAAACAACCCATTTTTCACGTTGAAATTTCGCTTTTGACATTCTCCTCCATCCTATACGCGGTTTCAATTACTACAACTTTATTCCTCCCTTATCTGATCCGTGACTCCATTTTCTCCCTTCTACTTTTTCATTGCATTTAACACTTTTTTTTTTTTTTTTTTTTTTTTTGAAAGAAAAAAATTCCTATCCCCAGAATATCTCGTTCACTGAATATCATTTCTCATCTTTCCAAGTCTATTTCTGTGCATATTTTTACCGAATTCTGAATTGTTGCACAATCATTGCTACGTAAACCACATTCTCTATTCGCCTTTTTCATTCAAAATTAATACTTTGTCGTTATTTCCACATCTTTTCTTGTTATTCCCCGAGCGTTTGCATATTTTCTCCTCCTTCGCTACTTTAATACTTCTCCTATACCTTTCTTTCCATGCAGCCCTTGTTATACATTCATCTCTCAGTATTACTCTTTAGTCTTGTTTTTTTTAGAATATTTTTATCACAACTTTTCCATATTCCACTATTTCTGTAGCTAATCCAAAGTCATGCAGAAATATCGTCCTAGCCATCCGTAGCGAGACTTTCAGCTATCTCGTTTGCTTTTCAATCGAACCTTGCCTAAATAAGCTTTGCTCTCCTTTGATTCTAATTTTTTGATCGTATCTTGACGCTCGCGTAGACCATTTTCTTTTTTCTTTTCCATATCTGTACTGTTTTACGAATTACGTATCTCCGTGGAGAAAAATTTATTCTGAATAGCGACCTGTTCTAATTCTATAATTTTCTCCAATCCCCATTGCCCGACTCCATACTTCGTTAAACTTCTTCAGAAAGGGACGAACAACGTTGCATTTACGGATTATTCTATTTATTGATCGACTCGCGTGTTTGTAAAAATTTTCAAACCAGCTATGATTCGGATAGATAGATTTAAAGACTCAGGAATTCAACGAAATTCGCTGGGCTGAGGGGTGTAGCCTCGTCTCTCTCTCTCGCGTTGCTTCCAGTACTACGTGACACTCGACGGGCCAAAAAAGAAACCAATCAAAACAAAAACAAATCGTGTCTATGAGATTTTACGCAATATATATATATATATATATATATATATATATATATATATATATACGTATATCTCGACTCGAACGAACGATATCGGGACCTGGCATCTTCACGTAGCTGGTGCGGCACCTGCGTGTGCCGGCCGGCCGCCTTGTACGTATATATATATATATATATATATATATATATATATATATATATATATATAAGCCGCGCGCGCACGCGTGTAATAAACCGGCGCGCGTTTATTGCATTGTAAAAGAGAATCGGTGTGGGGATGGGCGCAGGATCATCAACGTACCGGTTCGTACACAATATACAGACACTGGGTCAAGAGATGAACGAACTTGTAACGTCTTGCCAGGAACGCCTCGACGGGAAGGAGCGCGAGTAGGGGTGGGGGGGTGGTTTAGTCGTTCCCCAAGGTGGTAGTTTTTTCACGGTGGTTTTTTTGCGCGTTCGAGACGCTTTGCGATCTGTGTTGGCAGTCTATATACAATATGCGCTATTGGCGCCGGCGAGCAGAACTAAAAAATACACGGCCGCCACGAGCGTGACAATAAGTCCGCGAAACTATTGCTTACATTACAGGAAAATTTCGGATTTATTTCAAAATTAATTAACAAAAAAAAAAGAGTAAAAATTACCGAAATAAATAATAATAAAGCATCAAAGGTATTATAGTAGAGTGAGCGTTGCAAAAGATTCATCATCTAATTTTGTTCGCGCGATTGAAAGGGTCTTGCTAAGGGGAACTTCTGTAAAGAACTTTAGTTTTAGAAGAAGCTTTAATCCTAATTTAGGTTTCCATTATATTCCTGAACCTGGGACTGCTAGAATTCCCAGAAAGAATTTATTTTATGGCACCGAAATGTAAAAAAAAAAAATTGTTCGAGCAAAATCCCGATATAATTATTATTAACAGTAGTAATTCTTTTAGATTATATAAATGGCTTTTCCCCCACGTCCAGACTGGCGTTCTTTTTTCCTCGGCTAAATACTATTTTTCGCGTTCTTTTTTCCAATCCCTATCTTTGAACAAAATGTCTTTCACAAAAAAAATTCCCATTTATTTAATTATTACACCCACGAAAGATTAATAAGTTAATTCAACTCTTGCAGTTATCCACTATTCTTCAATGTACAAGGTATTGAACTTTATTGCTTTCATTTAAATGGATCAAAATTCTATTCCAACTTATACTTTCGCCCGACTGCATAATAAAGATCCGTGCGTAAATATTACACATTTTCGTGTTAATTGTCTCAATTCAGCGCAAAATCACCCGTGTATTATTAAAATTAACGGGACGAGACGGTCAACTTAAGCGGCGCTTATTATTATTATCTACTTGTCACGTGGAAAGATAATGCGTCTGCACATTATAATTTACGACCTGTTTCGTCTTGACTTTCGGACAATGGGGTCAATTTCGTACGATGTTGTCTATGGTAGCGCGATCTCGCGCGCTCATCCGCGTACGATAACGTGATCGAGGTCGCAATTTCAGGGTCGGGCCCGATTATATAAGGAACAGATAATTCGTCACTGACGATTTCATTTACTCGAAAGAGCGACAGTACTGGCGATAGGGAATTCGATGTAACAGTTACTAAATTTAAGATTTGTCGTAAATCGTTTTGATATAACTGTTCATGACGCTAATGACTATTGATGAAAATGCACAACTCTTTTCATTTACGAACAATGCCCCGATCAGACAATAGAGGGATATCATCCTGGATAAACTAAGTTCATTTATACAAATTAAATTACTGTCCGTGGAGCAGTTAATAAAATTCAGTTTTGCCAAAGAAACGTTAAAAATAGCGTTGAATTTTTATTAAAAAAAAAAAAAAAAAAAATAAGTCCAAATTAGTAGAAAAAACTAAAAATTGATATCATTGAAAAAGGCACGCGCGCTAATAACTCTTACGTCATATCAACGCTGACCGGCGAATACATGGACAAATTGATAATTAATATCCCACCGCCATAGTCCTGTCGCTATGGTATTTTTTGTGTTCTTATAAATCAGGTGCACTTCGGTTTTCAATTTCTAAACGCGCTCGGCTCGGCTCGGCTCGGCTCGGTGGATAAAGTTAATCATTATCGACTCGTTACAATTATAATTCTTGAGATTTTATCAATTATCGTACAAAATTTCATTTGAAAATTGTACTAAAATAATTTCCGTTCATAACGCCTCGGATCCGTCACTGACATTTCGAACAGTCGAGTGGGAGAATTTCATAATATCAAAAATGCAACACTCTTTTTTTCTACGCACAATGGAGAAAACGTAAAAATTAGAATTGAAAATTAAGCGCATTATCGAGTTGTAGAATTCCCAATGGCTGTTTCAATGATTTATGTCAGAGAAAAAACTTTTTTATGTACGCACCAAGGAATTCTTTAAATAATTCATACATTTTTCAGATTCTCCTATTATGGAATAAAGATACGAGTCTTCTTACTGTCTAAAATAATCGTAAAAAAAAAAAATAGAAAAAAATAGTTTTAAATTTCTAAAGATGAAAAGCGCTAAAAATAAAAATGTATTAATGAATTTTAAAAGATTACTTTCAATCGAATAATAGATCTCCTTCTATAATAAATAATTCAACGATAAAAATACTGCAGAAATTCAAACCTCCTTATGTTGAGATATTTATGTTATGACAGTATAGAATAATAAAAATGTTCGAAAGAAAAGCCATCTTTAGGTTATTCTTCATAAAGTAGAATATTTACCCTGCCGTTGAGGTGTCATATATGCTATATGTATATTAAAGGAGATAATTGTAGATGTAGTTAGTTAAATAAACACTAGTAAAACATAAACAATTGAATGCTTTGACACAGTAAACTGATACATTTTAATTCATAAAAAATTTTGTTTTAAATATTACAAAAATAGCAAACTTTGGTGTTCAACTATCTTTTCTAAAAAAAAAAAACAATACTGCTTAATTTTAGTTTGATTTTTGGAAAAGTCTTTTTTTAAACGAATATAAGTTAACATTTAGACAACAACAAAGATTTAAAACATGGTTTAAATCTCCTAATTCTATTAATTATTGTCATATACGACAATCCTTGTTAAATAAATTCATAATCACTACAGTCCGATTTCTATATACGCGCCGCCGTCAGCTACGTATTCTGATACATACATCAAAATCCTCGTTAAAGTATTGCGATCAAGCCACTGCGCGGAGATTGTACGCCAAACCTGCTCGTTGCATTCGATAGATATAACTGAACAAAAAAAAAAAAAAAAAATGCGTTCGGTTTTTTTTTACTTACTAGCACCGCGACGACCCCTATAGAGGCTCATTTTACTGACGCGCGAAAAAATTTAGGAATGTTGGAATCGCCCGACATCGTTCGCACGCAAGTGTACGCTGGTTGCCCGTATACACGCCGAGCCTGTATCACAGACCGTAATTGCGTTAGCGCGGCTCGCTTGCCTTCGGCGCGCTACGATGATGTATTCAACGTGAACAATATATATATGTATATATTAGCTCGAAAATATAAAAAAATTAATGAACGCTTTTGAAAATATATTTCGCGATTCTGCTCGTCCGAGTGAAAAATGCGAGCAGACGAGCAGATCTACGTAAGCAATAAGTTTATTTTGCCCAAAACGCACGGTTATCGATTTAATTAATTTCGTTTAAAAGCAGCGGGAAACAACGCTGCAAATCTTACGATTAATATATACTGCCAGAAACATTATAGCATTTACATCGCACATTATACACCTGAGATATTCCGTTAACTTGTCCAAGTTCATAGAGCTTTTAATTCTAAATGTATATATATCCAGAAGTTTCTGAAATTAAATTTATGCAAAAATTAATTTCTCTTTTTTATTTGCTGCGATTATCTTTCTGCATTTTAATAAGCACAGTTTATTAAAAAAAAGAGAGAGATAGGGGATAGCAATTCAATTGTTAAGAAAGCATGTTTACGTTCTGTCTGTTAGTTTCATGAATTTTTAGTGGAAATAATTAAAACTTTTCGTTCATATATATATATATGCGTACGTGCGTGCGCGCGCGCGCGCGCGTGTGTATGTATTATCAAACCTTCTAATTTTATATTTTCATTTAAAACAAAAAAGAATCGGAAAAGATATTGAACTGGCTGAGTTAGGAACACGTAAAAGTATATTGTAACGGATTGTACCTTTGCAGTAAATCATTGTAATAGCCAAGCCGATAAAAGTTGTTATAGTTTTCATCGTTTCGTCAACGAACAAAAGAATTGATACATTCGAAAAGATAGATTTGTTCAGTACATGTGGGAAAAGCTTTGAAAATAAATAATCTACGTTCTCTGTCCACTTTAGATAAAGTAATTATCTTTTGTTTTTTTTTGTCTAACAAAATACAAATTTATCTACTGTAGACCGATGTCATGAATAATCGAGTACGAGATCCAACTCACGGGTTTGTCCCGCGTGGACCCCCGTTACCGTTATCTTATCTCTTAAGCCATTCTACATGCTTAAACCGATCGTTTTCTTTTTCATACGATCTCCTTTATTTGTGAGTACAGTAACTTTATGGAAGAGATATATTGGCCACAATACGTCTATTCTGCTACTCATTAGTGTATACCGACGCTTCTGTCTGTGCGTAATCGGGCTTTATCCGGGGATTTTCCCTTCGTTCTTTTGCCTACGAACTATTTGTTTCATTTTGTTTTTTATCAATTGCAGAGTTTTTTTCGTAGAATTTGATGTTTAATCTAACTCTTATTATATTATCTAGTCCTTTCCCCACATTTTATTAGTTGCTTAATAGATATACACTATATGTGTATATATATTAGATGTAACGACTTATCTTGTATATATGGACCAGAGTCCCGTATTGGAATTCGATTTTCATTTTAATTGTTGAGAGAGCAATCTTTTTACTCAATACTAGCTGCAACAGCTCGTCATTGAATAAATTATAGAATAATAATAATAATAATAATAATAATAATAATAATAATAATAATAATAATAATAATAATAATAATAAATAATAATAATAAAAATTGCCAAAATGTCGGTCCAACAAAATTCTAATCCCCATTTACTTTTTCAATGCCCGCACACGTGCGCGCGTGTGCATGCCCACACACACACACACACACACACACACACGACCGCAATAGCGAAATTGACTCGTCGCGCTGCACGCGCGCGCCGTCGAGAGAGCCGCTCTCTCACTTTCTCGTTTTTCTTTTCTCGATATATTAAACAAATCGCACTGATTCGCCTGCTTCTCGCTCGTATAGCATTGGGAAACAAAAAAGGAATTGACGAAGGACTGACAAAGCTCTGACATGTGCGCATTCGGTAGAAAAGCATGCGTGTGCTAAATTATATAATGCAAAAACGACCAAAGCAAATTCACTCTGTCCACACTGATGCAATTATTGTAGATATTAGTCGAAGTTCTTCCATTATATCTAACACCCCCCCCCGGGTCGCCATCTCGTTCATGCAAAGATCGTAAAAAATTTCTCTGACAGGTCACTACATATATATATATTGTTTTGTATCTCGGTCACGCCGTATAGTGATGTTATCAAAATTACGTGTATACGTGCGCGCTATATATATATATATATATATATATATATATATATATATATATATATACATATATAGCTTTCCAAGCGCGGTTCCGGTGCCCGTACTTAGATGCTTCCGTCCACCGGTGCGCACGCCCGTCAAAAAAAAAAAAAGAAAAACCTCACAGTGAGAGGAATGCGATCATCCCGTCTATCGTTTCCAAACGAACAAACGAACGAGCGGCGAGGTGAAAATGAAACCACGCACATATGCACGCGCGCGCGCGCCCGCACACACACACACACACACACACACACACACACACACACAAACACATCCGATTTATCCTAGCGGAGAAAGTTCGCCGACGAGTGCAGGTATATATATATTTATATAGGTAATCCAATGGTAAAAGCTGCGGGGGAGCATCTCTCTCTCTCTCTCTCTCTCTCTCTCGCCTCCTGCGCGACGAATGAGCGATCGTGCAAATAATACAAAAAAAAAACCCTCCGGCCATTGAGAGTTTATTTATTAGCCGCATTGTCAGCGCCGGTATCGCGCCAAAAGAATTATAGATGCATGCATAAGTAATATTCCGATCGTATATTTTATAGCTCGTTCGGCGGGCGTAATTCATAATTTAGGCATTTTACAAGCGTTCGACGTTGTGTTTATCCGGACGATTGACGATGTAATTGTGCAACTGATTACTTTATATATAAATAGTAAATTATTTGTTGAAAATGTACAAAAGCTCCCTTTCAATGTAATATCGATAAATTTCAATAAATCAATAATATTTTAGGATAAATAGCATTTGCTATTATATTTATCTCAGAATTTTCCAATTCTTGAAATTCCCGCATGTGAAACAGTTTGATCTTAAATCAATTACTGCATATTTATAGGGTTTAACCCTGGGACTTAAAGAGTCATAGCAAGACAATGTTTGATAGGAAATCGCAATATTGTGAATTGAAAGGCTACATCAGTAGGAACCATGTGAAATAGAAAAGTGTGGAATCAGTATTAATTCACCCGCTGTGGATTAACGCCAGTGTTAATTGCTTGAGAAAAATTGTTTTAGGCTTTTAAAAAATAAATAGATTAGTCTGATTGAAATGAAAATTAAATCTAATCTAAAATCTTTAGGTACGTGCCAACTAAAATTTGCGTATCCGCCACCTTGCGTCGCATGTGCACAACTCCACTAATCTTACGCAGCGGTCGAGGTCAGTATTATATCGGATATTATTCGTATCGAGCGCAATTACATGTGGAAAAATCGAAGCAAGTATGAGATCGCGTTTCAAAAAAGTCATGTGATATCGAAATTTTGAAACTTTTGGAATTTGACAACAAGAAAACCATTGGGCGAACGGGGAGCGGATGAAAAATGTCTATTTCAAGCGCACCGACGACTAATAAATTATTTTGGCCTTGCGTAAAAGAATTATTCGCCTTTAGTTTACGAACCGTGCGTTTAAAGTAAAAACGTTTTTGAACGCCTTTGCCGCATTGGCAATGCAATGTTTAACTTTAAAGCGTTGAGACTGGACGAGCACGAGGCGCGTTCAATTTTAAGCGACAGGCTCTTCTTCTCGTTCTTCCGTCGAACGCTTCGTTACCATGATAATTGCGATTTTCTCCAAAAAAAAAAAAAAAAAAGAAAAACATTCCGAAAATGTTAATTTAAATTCGCAATTTCACAATGTTTCGGGCAACGTAAAACGTTGACGGCAAATCGGCACGCTCGTTCGCCGACTTTGCTCGATCTGTTCTGCGATGAAACAGTGGCGGACTACTTCGAAACGTCCATCGAAATGATCTATGACTGCATTATACGCGTACAATACTGCATAAATGACGCGCACATCGCGAGTTATACTAAATTCCTTGGCGTTCGGCGAGCTTCGTATCTCGAGCGCGAGTTCTAAATTTACGATCTCGCAGCTCTCGCGACGTCATAATGTGCCGTCGGCGCTACGAAAGAAAAATCCATCGTCGTTGTTCTTTATAATGTACCAGATGTAGAACCAAAAAAAAAAAATAAATAAATAAATAAATTAGCGATTAATCGCAATGGCTCCGCGGTACCTAGAAGCATAAATTCGTAATCGATTTCATGCCTCATCTCCTCCTCCCCCAACCCCATGACGATGAATCGTCGTCGGCAGATTAAACGTCGATGGCCGTGCGATTATTTTCAGATTTCGCGGTGCTCTCTCGTGGTGGATTAAGCACACGTATATCCCGCGTGTTTGTCGATACATTATATATATATATATATATATATATATATATATATATATATATATATACGTGTCCAGGCTCCGGCACGGATCTATGACTAGTGAGAAAAAAAAGTAATAAGATCAAGGATTTTGCCACGTGGGATGACTTCGAGAAAGGATACCTAAAATATATATATATATATATATATATATATATATATATATATATACACGGGATTTATAAGTCCTCGAAAAACGCCGCTGGCTAATTCTCTTTCGTTTAAAGAAAATGATGTATATATATGTATCTATGTATATATATATATATATATATATATATATATATATATATATATATATATATATATGCACTTTCTTGTAGTACTTGCGATTATCTTGATAAACTGGCGAGCTCGCTTTCAATATCGGGGTATATATATATATATATATATATATATATATATATAAATTTAATTAACTTCTTTTTCTCTTCTCTTATTAAACAGTCGAATTATTCAAGGCCTGGCGACGTTAAATCGGGTCAAACGTAAATACGCTTAAATGAATATCAGATAACGTAGGCAATTTATCGACTATAAGTGGGTTGTTTACGTTTTATAGCGAGTACTCCGCGCGCGGATTCCGTTTCTCAAAATATTTGCTTGAGGGTTGGGGAATGGCGGGGCGGGGGCAGGGGTGTAAGGCAAAAATACAATTAACTTACTGAAAGTTCAATTCTAAAATTATACACCGTTGCATCGATTACTCTTCAAGCGGACGAGTCCTCGCCCCTCGCGTATCATTACGCTCGTTTAAACGATGTCGCTTCGCGACGCGGATGTGGAGAGGGGAAGGATGCATTCGTGTTACCTGGCTATTTCAGCTAAACACGTGCGTGCACGGAGCGATTTTATTGAGGGTCGACGAATTTACGATTGATTCGTTGCAACCGTTTTTGCCCTTTTCTCAACGCTGTTCACCAATACTTAACGAGCAAGAAGGCTCTATGCAATCGGCAGAATCGATGGTAACGACGAGTGCGAGGGGGCAAAGAAATGGAAGGAACAATGCGCGCTCTCTGTCTTTCTCTCTCTCTCTCTCTCTCTCTCTCCCTCTCGTTAAAATCGACAAATGAACCAGGCGACACGAGACCGGCTGCCTGTCTCGCATATTCAAATCAGCTTTCAAATTTACTTTCCATCGTCCTATTCTGCGCAGTCTTTCAACTTTTTAAGTTCATAGGGCCCCTTTGGCGCAAGATCTTTGCCCTCGACCCCACGATTATTTCCGATCGCAGATAAATTACCGTCCCGCAATGAAGAGCAGCGCCAGTACCTCGCGCTGTATATCGTGGAGAACGACGCGCGAGCGGACTCTAATTCCCCGGAGACTGTCGCGAGAGTCCCATTGGTTCGGTCGAGGGACGATTCGGTTTTCTACATCGCGAAGGGTTTTTGCGTTCTCTCGCTGACGAATCGGTGAAAAACGAAATCTCGATTGTCCGATGCACGGTGTAATATTTCAAGGATACTTTTGGAATATGTTGGATATTAGTTCTTTTTTTTTTGCTTCATTCTTTAGAACTCGCGTACGCATAATTCGTAATGTCAACGCACGGATTTTATTTTTCAAAGTCATTTGCACGTCTGCGAATCAAGCGGACTTTTTCTAATTTTAACCCGTTAATTTTGCTAATTTGAACGCATAATGACGTTCACGGGCGGCCACCGACGTTGCTGTAAAGACTTTGTACAGTTGAATTGGATTTTTTGACTAATAATTGAAATCGATTACAGGATGAAATTTATTAATACCAAGAATTATATAAAAGATTTTTTAAATGCCGTGCAATAAGGCTACCAGTAAATTTATATATAAAACTAAATTATTACCGTATCGCTTAACCATACCTTAGCAACGAACGATCAAGCACTGTTCGTCGAGCGACACGGTTGTTTTACTTCGCCGTAATCACTGTCGCAATTAATAATTAACATAAACCACTTGCGTATTTTTAAACATCCCATCAATCTTTTAGCGAGCGTCAATGCGTTAATTTAATACTGAGTTCGTCGAGTAAACAGGGATAATTTGAATTGCAGACAAATAGAAGGTATTTTTTTTTCGTAAATTTTTTTTTTTTTTTTTTTTAATATCAATAGGCCGATACGTCACTGAAAAGTTGTTTCTACTTTGAAGCTCGAGCCGCGTACGAATGATATCATATACGATGTTTAAAGCGTACTTTAGATAATAATCAGTGTTGTCGCGCTAAAGCGTAAACTTAATTTTATCATCGAGGATAAACGGGTATATGCGTGTTTTTTAACGCGCGTTCGGAATTTTTTAAGCTTCGATTTAAAAGAAAATTCGAGCTTATTTCAATGCGCCATTTCTCCCGTACGTATATGCATATCCGAAATTTTTCAAACCCTAAAAACAAATTCGCAAGCCTACAAGAAAATTTTGCAAATATACATTATTTCAACTATACCTCGTTATTGTACTTTTGTCGATATAGTTTTTTATTTCCAAAAAAAAAAAGAAAAAATGAAAGCAGAGCAAAAGTAAACTACCCCCGATCTCTTTCTCTCTCTTTCGTCCTTCTTCCCAAGCCGAGTCGGAACTAACAGCCGAATCGGCATTAACTAAAAAGCCGTGCGCTCCGAATACCATTTACAAACGCTCGACTCGATAAACGCACACACGCACACACAAGCATATACATATATATATATATATATATATATATATATATATACCACGCATACGTAAATGACGGAGCCTCTATATAAGCATTATCGGTACACAACCGCGCGAGTATTAGTATTAGCGGCCGATTCAGGCGAGCCGTAGTTTATGAGTTTATAATATCAAACGATGCCGCGTTGCCCGAGAGTTCACTCAACCTCTCGTGTTGGCACGAATATATATATATATATATATATATATATATATATATATATATATATCAGTCGCTCGTCTGGCGCATACGTAAAGGCCGTCGCGCCTTCTCGCGCTACGAAAGCCCGATATCGCATTGTGCGGCCATTGATCGCACTGTGTCCAATAAAAAGGTAAACAGGTGCGCGGTGGTGCATGGGCCCATGGCGGGTGGGACGTTCGTCGAATCGTCGCGTACAATGACGATCTCGCCGCCTCCGCGCTCAATCACCAACAATGGATTGGGCGGACGAGTGTCCTACGTTTTGTCGCAGGCAGGCGCGCTGCCGACTTAGCAGGCCGAATTAAAATACAGTCCACGAGAATGGTATGTAGATACATGCGTAATGTCTTTGTACTTAGCTGCGGTATTTAACGAACAATATAGAGACGTGTATTAGGAAGCGTATAAGTAAATAAATCGGCTATATATACATATATATATATATACTTCGCGCGTCGCGATAGGAGAGCATCGTTAATCCACGCGACGTCGAGAGATAAGGCTTGTATTATCGCGCGCGGAAGAGTGATTTAAATTGAAAAGGAGCATGTGGATAGGAGTCGAGGAAGTATTAGATACATATATATGAAAATGCGCACGACCGTCGGAGCGCAATCGTCGTTCGCGTCCAATAACCAGGATCGAATGGAAAATTATGCGTAACGATTTCGATAATTCGAAATTTGCGAATATTTAATGCTCAATCGCAATCGTGTATACTTGGGAAGTGATCGTGAAGTTACGCTCACTGACAATCACAAAATCACGCTCGAGCTATGTAGGAAAAAAGTGGAGCTTTTTTTTTTATCTGAATACCTTTTTGTCACATCGGTTGATTATTTGGAATAACATTTATAATATTATAATAGATAAAGGTTTATATGTCCTATGATTAATATCGATACCAATCGCCATCGGTGTCGCGATTCTATATATATGTATATATATATATATATATATATATATATATATATATATATATATATAGAAACAAAAAATATGCCAATAGTGCCAGTTGTGTTGAATACATAAGTATGTCTGAAAATATCGATGAGAAATAATTTTCCAATTGCGGTAAAATTCGGTGAAAACAAAAAGATATCGCAGCGCTCAAAAATTAAATTTAAAGAGGAATATCGGCTGCGTACCTTGAAAAATATACGTAATAGATTTTTGAGGAAAAAAAAAAGAAGAAATCCCATTTATCTAGTTACGTAGCTTCAAGTACGATGAGAAGCTACGGCTTTTTCCGAGGACATGTCGAACGATTCGAAGCCCCCATAACGATGAATTTTGAGCTGGCACTCGGGAATTCAGCGAGCCAAAAAACCTTCGAGAAAGTACATTGAATTTTCAGTTTCGTCCCGCTCGTGGATTAGTGTTATTCGAGGGAGATTATTTCGCCTCGAGATGGCCGCGGTGTAACGACAAACTAATTGTGCAGACTCTTCTATTCGTTTTGTCTATGTGTGTGTATATATATAATCTGCTCGAACAAAATTTTTATCATTCTTTCTGTTCACTAGGACATGACGTGCAGGCCCAACAACAATTATGCATTCGACCATAGCTGCTCACTTTTCTCGGCAAAGCATTAACTCTTAAAAGAAAAAAAAAAGAAAACTGGAGTCGCCTTAAATTAGCATTGCATTTGATTAATTGATACATCACTGCCCACTGAATCTGAATATATTGCAGAATCCCGAGATAAGTATCGAGTCCGAGTTAATATTGGAGGCATCCGTCGTCTCCTCTCGCTACCGAACACTTGTGAGTTGTGCACTATCACTGGTCAGTCCTATATATATGTGCGCATTTACAAATATTACAGTTCTGAAGGAGGGCGCAGAAAATACCACTTACGATCGACATTGAGGTGGGGAAGGGTATAAGCTTGCGTAAGAGCTGATTTTTCTACGAGACAAATTTGGTAGTCACGTGCCTTTTCGAACGTAACCCAACAATGAGACGCCCCCAAAAGCCACGACTATCATATATAGAGGCCTGTAGGTCTATCTATATATATATATATAGCAGAAGTCGCCGCTGCATCACAAACTATGCGGACTGTTGCCCTAAAAGCGCGAGGAGTTTTTTCTCACGCCGCGTGTTTTTCTTTATGTGTTTGTCTTTTTTTTCGTCTTTTTTTCTTTTTTTTTTTTTTTTGGCGCGAGTTTCTCGCGAGGTTTTGTCGATGGTAAAAGCGAGTCATTGTAATGCGCGCGATATAACGACACGCGGTATATCATCGGCGTGAGACGATGGGGAAAGTCCTGTGATCGCCGGGTACACTATCGTCGTTGCCTACGTTTTCGTTCGTTCGCGAGCGCGTGCCCTCGCTCATTTCGCCGGTACGATCGAGATTCACCTTCGCGCCCGCGCTGCGCAGCTCCCGGCGTCGGAGGCGGAAAATAATACGGGTGCTACGACGAGGCCGTTATCAGATATATGTGCACGAGCATAATACGTACTATATGTATATATATATATATATATATATATATATATATATATATATATGGCACGATCATGGGACAGCGCCATTGAATTATTCAATGCGCGCGCTCACTGATTCCTAAACGGTAGAGTGTATGTAGAGGCCCGATGTTGTATGTTGTATATGTAACAAACTTCGCCAGGGAGAAAGCTCCAAAGGGCTTTTCCAACTCTGCTTGTAGCCATCGAGGTCCAGGTAGCAGCGAGAGAGATCGATTAAAAAAGATTCACTTCAGTTTATTCTTATTGCGGATTTGAATCTGATCTATTTGAGGTTGAGTTTCGCCGTTTCACGCTGCAATCATCCCGCTTCCCTCAAAAATCCAGAAACTGCTAATTTCCAATCACCCTTACTTAAGTCATAGTGTTTTTTTTTTTTTTTTTTGAAACCTGGTAACAACATATCTCGATTTCGACGTCCAGAGGTAATAAAAATAATTAAATATCATCGGAATCATACCAGCTTATAGCCCTCGATTTGGTATTATATGCCGTGAAATTCGATTTTATGGATTACGATTTCGTAGATGAATCCATGTGTACTCGATCCTTTAATTGACCACCAATCCATTCTCTTAGGAATGATCCAATGCTTGACGTTGTACATGTGCGATGAGTTAAGTCATTCCCTTTGGATTTCAGCGAATGGACCTCGCCAATAGATAAAGTGACTGATAAATTCACCTCGGTATTTTAACAGGATTAAAAAGTTAGTGTCATAATGTACGCATCTATGTACGTATATAGACACATTCAGACACGCATGCGCGCGTGCGCATACACGCATAAGCACGCACATACGTTTAATCCAGTATTCTCTCCATGTCGATGCGTGTATATCGTGCAGCTTATAATATACACGAAGAACAAGTTAGATATATATATATATATATATATATATATATATATATATATATACATATGTATGTATGTATGTATACACGTGTATATGTATATATACATATATTGATAGATAGATTCAATGATTGAGTACGCGCCCCCGTCATGTCGGTCGCCGTCTCTCGTGCCGATTGCCAATAATTAATAAGAGCGCGCGCACCTCCATCGAGCCCGAGAGCGCAGTATAATAATTATTCCGTCTTCGTTGCGCAATTGCCCCCACCCCACAACTCGCCCCTCGCCTTCTCTCACCTTCCCCCGCCATAATCGTTAATTGTTGCGCAAGTGTCTCGATCCGGAGAGCGGCGTAGGGGGACGGGCGAGGGAGGGAGGGAGGGACAGAAAAAGTACACGAGGAATTTCGGGATTCCGCGAGTGCGCGCTCGAGCGCTTTGCTCTACCGCGTATCGTGTGAAAGATGCAGTGGACGGCAGTCTCCTTTAGGTGAACATCGAACGGTGGCGCTGTCGCGCGTTCTTGGTTTTTTTTTGTTTTTTTTTTTTTTTTTTTTTTTTTTACGTAGAATCGAGGAAAAATCAAGGAGCAGAAAATAACTCGCGCGAGTGGAATTTTGCCAATCTCGTAAGGCGGAGATTTACTTAACAAAAAAAAAAATAATAATGGTCGGAGCCTCTGGCAATGGATGAAGGAAAGACGATTGATGCGCGGGCGCCCAACGCACTCAGTAGAAACGGAAGTTTATAGCCAGACGCACAGATTTGATTTAATATATATATGTACTTGCAACTAGCCGATCGACGGCCGATGAAATCCATCACTGTTTTCTGTCTTGCGATCGTACTTGTAATATGAAGTATTTTCGCCGATTATTCGTTAACCTCCCTATAATTCGACAACCCGCTCAATTTTTTTTCTCGCACTTTAGCGCGAATATTGCGATGCTGCGAGCCATCTCGATCAGCTACAAAAAAGACATATTTATGTTTTTAGCAAAGTCTTTTAAATCCTGTTCTGTGCAATCTGGAATCGACGTCATAGCTATGAGCACGCTTGATTCGACAATTGTTGGGTAATTGATGAACTAATGAATAAAGTCTTTTTAAAAATCAAAAAATCAAGGTGTCCTTACATTGACTAATCATACAAGATTCCTACAACTCTATAGAAGTAGAATAGCCGGTGTATAAGAATATTGTAAAAACATAATGGAGACCATTTTTTAAGGTATAAATATCAAGCACATAAAAAGTAGTTTTTTTCCAGTAAATGATAACACAAATAATAACTGATAATAATACGAAATATGTTACATCGATAGACGATTCATTATAGTTCATAACTATCCTCTAACTAAATCATCGATCCTCTATGGAATGATCCGAATCAACATCGATAGCGTGATTATTTCTCGCAATTGTCTTTGAATCTGAACAAGAGACGAGACAGGGATTAAACATGCCATAGATAGAGAGAATGATACGCAATAAATCTGCAAGTGCGCACACAGGCTGATCTAAACGTCCCGTATCTAAGGTAGAGGCATACCGTCACTTGTACCCTTTTGAGACAAGGTGTTTGCTCCGATTAACGATTTGGTCACTCATATCTGATCGTCGAACAATATAACCAAACTTTCGTTCCTGCTACCTGGAAGATTGTGGCCGAACAAAAAGCCTGCGGAATATTATAGAGTCGGCTTATCTTATACTATCATCGGTCGTTATTATTATTTTCAGCTTGTTAATCGTAATTT
>JACCIC010000196.1:187500-197500 GCA_018907035.1 Sycobia sp. Sy_11 | reverse complement strand
ATATAAATGAAGAATCATTGAACAATCGATCATTTACAAAACGGTAGAACCGACCACACTCGTTGTCATCACTTCATACAATTTACAATCGTACATTATGAATTCTGTGTATTACGTCTTGTATTATTCTAGCTTGTATCTATATATGTCTTTATATATATATATATATATATATATATATATATATATATAAATATATATATATATATATATCACGACGTCTGCTCTCCCACTGAGCTCGCGATGCCACGGCCCGCTGACTTCCAACTGGACCCCGTATCACCGGATACGCTGACGCGTCGCACGGCGAGCGCTACGCGTCTCTCGATCCTCCTTCGCTACAACGCGAGCGACGACTTCATTTTTCACGGGGCGGCGATACGGCAATTTTGCCTCTGAATCGTCCTCGAAGTTTTCATCGATGCGACAAAAAGATGAAGAAAACAAAGCCACCCAAATCGCCGAAATTTCTTCTCAACCGCTTCGTCGACGCGCGAACGCGCGACACGTCCGAGGTCTTCGTCCATGCCCGCATCATCGACGGTCGCAAGCGCATACGAACAATCGGCATCTCGGATCGCGTGTGTGTGTATGTGTGCGCGCGCGCAGACCGAGAAACCGAAGAAGAAGCAGAAAAACTGCGCCAATGCGCCAGTGGCCTAATTAAAAATAAAATAAAAAAATAGGGGGGTTGGGGGAGGGGGAGTAGCAGAAAAAAAGGTGACGGCAAAAAGAACGTTCGACGAGGCGCGTTCGCGCAGTTATGCATATATAGGTATGTGTGGTACGAAAGTGGGTCGGCGGGCCGCGGAATTTTTCAGTCGTTATTCGCCGAAAGCTCGCCGGCGTCGCGTCGCGAGCCCTCCCCCTCCCCTCCCCACCGGCCCCCCTTCGCGCGCCGTCCACGCCAGTCGTCGTCGTCGTCGTCGTCGCCCGTATACGCGGGGCGAACGTGCGCGCGCGGGCGCGCGCTACATTGAGCGGAGGAGCCAGCGGAGAAGGGCAATTACTATTCATCTGCCCGGAGCCGCGATCCTCGCGGCGATCGCTAATGAAGCTCGGCGCTAACGAGCGCCAAACGGGCGGCAGTGAGGCCGCAAGCGGCGTACTTCTGACCCGCTGGAGCGCAACGATTGTTTAGGCATGGGTATTCATAGGAAATCTATCTATATATATATATATTTTTTATATACAGGCAATATGTTTAATTCGTTTTGAATAACTACATATGTATATAGATATGTGTAGGTATAGGTTGTATTGTATTGTATAGGTACAACGGGAATTGAGTTAGAATAAATATTTTTTACTTGATTAAATGTTAAATACAACGCACCGATTGTAATTTATAAACTTTTTTTTCTATGGCATAGTAATGGCAGAGGTAGATAGATATATAGATTTATTGTTAAACTAAGGATTCTATATTCACAATGGAGCATTTCAATAACAATCAAATGCGCAAATTTTATTAAAATTTATTAAAAGTAAAGTACAGCGAGAGATAGACAGAGAGAGAGAGAGAGAGAGAGAGAAAGAACTCTTTGATTTGTTTACAAAACAAGACTAAATATATAAAATTATCTACACCTCAAATATTAGTATGAGCTATAATTTATAGAAATTTCTAATTATACTCAACGATAACAGACTAATTTTTTCGTTCAACCAAGAAATTTATACACATAATAAAATTTGCCTTACTAATGGACTTCGGCATATTTTGTACCTAGAATTAGAAGGTTCATTTTTTTCTTCGGAAAATCATACTTCTGTTAATAACCACGTGAATTCAGCTAAGTAAAACACTACCGAAACTTTGGAAATGACAGTAACGTGGGTCTGCCCATGTAGTAAAAAAATGAATCATTAAATTAACTTCAGTCTCATAAATCATTTACTGCGTGGCTTTCGATTATTGATAGCGAGAATTTTACATATAATAAATGATCCGCTTAAAAGCATCATGAACGTCATTTCGAATTTAAACGACGAATACTTCATCTCTCTCTTGGTATATTCAACTCGAATACTAATTCGACAATTTAATGTTGAAAGTAATGAAAGCTTGATTTAAAACGATTTAAAATAATATTTACAGATCATTTCATTGATTCTACGTATATGCACAGATTTACTACGGGCAGAAATTATTTCATGATATTTAATGATTTATTTTAATACTTTTTCAATTTATTTATTTATTGTAATATTAATTTTTTTTTACCGTTAGAACCAACTTATCTGCATAACGTCTATTCGTATCGTGAAGACGAAGGCAAATTTCACATACTACAGTCTATGACCCGCAATCAGTTTCCCGTCTCGTTATTAGTTAAAAATAAATTTGATATAAATATATCGTCGTTAGAAATTACACACACACACACACACACACACACACACACACACACACACACACACACACACATACACGTTGAAATTGAAATAAAAACACGATATCGATGAAAGTATAATAAAAGCTTCAAGTCGATGCAGAACACACGCATAACAAAATATAACGCCAGTGTATAAAATTAAAGAGAAAGAGAGAGGGAAAGGACAAGTGTCGGAAGTAATAAAGAGCCGAAGGGGAAAGGAAAGGCCCCGCCGACATCGGGATGTTGGCCGATGACCTTCGACAAGGATATATAGCTCACGCGCTCGTACAAATACGAACGAGGCGGGGGAGAGGGGGCGAGCACCGTATACTTAATTCAAACGTGCATGTATGTACGCAAAAATTTTTTTCCCCCTTCCGCCTATATCTACGTATTGGCATGCGCGCATGTGTGAGCCAGGGTAAGAGATCTGTTATATATATATATATATATATATATATATATATATATATATATATATATATGTATATTTCCCGCGCGCCGTCGCTGCAGCCGTCGCGGCCCGAGCGAGATTCCGAAAAGTTCACGGTCGGTCGTTATAAGAGATTGTACATGTGTGTATACATATATAATAATGCGCGGATCGAGGGCGGGTGGGTGGTTGGGAAAGGAGCTCGCGGGCGGGATTCCAAAGAGGTGGCGGCGCGCGGCTCGGTAGATAATGTATTATAAGCGCGGCCCTTGAGGGACGGCGCTGTAAGCTTTAAAGTTCAGTGACTGGCGCGCCGATCGGACCGGAATCGAGCGATATTTTCATGGCATTGCCTGAGGCTAGAGAGGGGGGAGGGAGGAGATGACACACATACACACACACACTACACACACACATATATGCACACAGATATTGTGTATATATATGTATATGTATATATATATACCTATGTATTAGAAGGATTAGGAAGTTGAATTCTTTTTTAAATTTTAACGAATCGCGAACTGTTTATTGCAGCAGGTTACGAATATTCTAGAATAATGACATGAATTCCTTTCTTGGTTTTGATGGTCTTGATTAACTTTTCAATTGCCTTGCAATATAAACATGTGTGTGTGCGCGCGCGCGCGTGTGTGTGTATGTAATTTTTATATAGATCGGAATAATGTATACTCTGCAAAAAGGTCAGGAATTTCAGTGTGGATATTGTCGACGGCAGCAAATTTTTTTCTTTTTATTGTAGAAATCGGACAGAGTGTATCTTATGAAATTTATTTTATGCCTGTGTAAATATTGTTCCGTCGAAACTATAAACTTGCCGAGCTTGTAATCAAGCTTGACATATTTAATCAAAACAATCGGCTCGATTTAAAAACTGTTATTTTGCTTAGAATAGTACGCATAACTTGTATAATAATTAAAAATTCTACTTCGACGGATATAATTCGATAATTAAACGAAATCTAATGAATAAATACGTGTACTTAAATATTAAATATTGCCTTTATTCTAAAGCTCCATAAAAGTTAATAATCCTATATATCTTAAACTGCGCAGAGTAAAAACGAGGCCAGTAAGTTGAAAATTAGTTTCCATTTAACTAGATCCATCAGTGTGAAATCCGTAATTTAAGATAATTTCATCCATCCGATTTTCCTCGTCTGCTCGGGGAGTAATTTCGATTAAATTAGTGCGATTAATAGAATATCCATAATAATTTCAAAAAAATTATACATTTTATAATAGTCATGCAAATGTTTGATAAAACGAATTGCATATGCATAGCCGGGGGCTTTTGTTAATGGTCGAAAAATTTAAATTAAAGACGTTCACTTTAACTACACAACAATAATCAATTTTAACGTTTCACCGTTACTAAACAGGTCCACGTAATTATACTACCAAATAAACCAGAAATTTCCCAGAAAATCATTCATACAACTAGATAATTATAATTCAGACATCGCCTAAACGACGGAAAAAATATATATTATATATATATATATATATATATATTATATAGAAAAACTTTTTGTTTGTCTTAAAAATCCGGTTCGCCGTGATTTTCCACCATGTGGGTTCCAATAAACACTATATATATGCGCAGATTTCCGTATGATCTATATATCATATATATACATACATACACATAGCGACTTCTATGCGCAAATCGACTTCTGCGCATGGCGACAGCATATGATATATATATACGAGCTGCAGCGCGAGGATCAATTTGTCGCCGCTGCCGATATATAAACGAGTTCCCCTCGTTATTTTGTAATATATCTATATATATATATATAACTCATAGGAAGAAACCAACGTAGCTCGCGTTTTGCGTAACGGCATTATGTACTTCTCTCTCCCTTCGGGAATCTATATAGGATCTATATATTAGCGCGTGATCGTCGACAGGTCCTTGCAAATAAAATGAACGTAAAACCAAAAAAAAAACACAAACATAAACAAAACAGAACAAAAAATCAATAAAATATCCTCCTCCATATTGAGGAATGCAAATTAAATCGGTATTATTCAGATTTGCTATACGCATCGGTACTCACCATCTCTGCCGCGCTCCCCGAGATGCAGCTGCTGGTGCAGATTTGTGTAATAGTGCTGGTGGTGTTGGTGCAGCACGCACTCGAGATCGGTACAGTTGAGCATTTTCCCCGGAAGTGCTTGAGGGACTTTTTATAATATAGAGGAAGATTGGATCGATTTGATATGTATATATGTATGTATATATATATATATATATATATATATATATATATATATATATATAGATGTATATATTTATATACACATATATCAACAACAGCGCGTCGCGCTCCGATCGACGGATCCAGCCGGCGATCTATCGCGCGCTGTTACGCGAGCGATAACGCGTCCTCTATTCTGCCTCTCGCTCTCCGCCCCAGCCTCCGTGGATCGAGCGTTCGCCAGTCGATTTAATCCGTATTTGATTTTTTTGTTCTCGACAGGATGGCAGAGCTCCGTACGCGCGGCGATACAGCGACGTCTTCTTTCTTATTTTTTTTTTTTCTTTTTGCTTCTCTTCGGCGACGCGCCGAAATAACGCGATTACCCGCACTCCGATAGATATACTTTAACGTGTATGACACATGAACACACCGCACTATTATGAATATTTCGCGCGCACCGCCGAATGAAACCCTAAACGACGCGTCTATATATATATATGAAGACGTGCTTATCGATCCTCGGCCGCCTTTACTTCGTCACACGCGCATGTATCTCTCTCTCTCTCTCTCTATATATATATATCTCTACGTGTCTATGTCGCGCGGCGAAATGGGGCCCGAGAATCGCGTACCTCGTGTTTCGTACGCCCGCGCGCCTACAATCAACCCATCTTACGCGCTGAGTCCGCGTACCATGGCGTCCGACCGCAGCGGTTAGCTAACGTCCGTGAATTCGGCCGACGACGGTAGAGCTCGCCGCCGTTAAATCGACACTGAGCATTCGTCAGCTGAGATAGCGTCGGCGACTGGAGCTGCCGCTGCCGCTATTGTCGTTCTTATCGGCCGGCGCACGGGAGGATCGACGATGCATCGGAACCGGGTTTCTGGAGACCGACGAATAGATATATATATATGTATATAGACACGCGCGCGTGCACTGACACTGGTGTCCCTTGTCTTTTCTACGATAGATAGGGAGATATATATCTTGGTTGTTGAACTTGGCACTGTATTGTGTGTACCGATGGATAAGAGGCTCGGTGTGGTCCTCCACCGTCGTCGCACGATAAGAGCAGAGAGGATCTGTCGCCGACTGCGGCACGCCGAAGCGACGGTGGAACTTTTCGTTTACCTCTCCGTCGCCGTCTCCGATTCTCTCTCTCTCTCTCTCACACACACACACACACGCGCACGCACAGCCTCGGCCGCGTCGTCGCGCGAACGCCGTGGAGGATCGGCGCAAAAGCCGATCGCCGGATTCGCGCGACCGGCGAGAAAGTCCACCGATGGACGATATATACGCGTACGTCTACGCGCACAATATATATATAATCTCTCGACGAGCAGTGGCGACGAGTCGAACTTTCCACCAGCGGAAGAAAATAAGCCAGAAATCCCAATTGTATTTCCCCGCCGTTCGGATCGATCGATCGACCGATTTGGCCAAATTTACCAACACGAGCGCGCGCTATCTTCTTCTCTGTCTGCCTCGCTCCCCGGCCGATTCCAAAAGAGCTAAAGATGCCGGTACGATGCAATATATATATATATATATATATATATATTATTTATTTATAGATATACACAGGTATGGCGTGAGCGGGAGGAGCGCACGCGCGCGCACACTACGGGTCCCTCTCTTTCTCCGCACGTGGTGCGCTCGACACTGATGCGCGGCTGCGGTCGCTCGGCGGCGTGGCTATATGGGCTTTCTAAAAGCCGGCAGAGCGGCAGAGGCTCCCTGGGCGGTGGAGGAGGGGGCTGCAGGGGGAGGGAGGGGGGGGAGGGGAATCGGCGAAGAGCCCGATCTCGTATATATATATACGAACGCGCGCGCGGGCACGGTGCGCGCCACCTGCGCTCCTTCGGGCAACTTTCTTATTCCATGCACATGTATTATTTATATAGATATATATACATGTATACGTGTATATGTATCTATGCGTATATAAATATATACGGCCGGCTCGGCAGCGCTGGCACGCGTGTCGCAATCCACCGCTGAATATCGATCGAGCACGGGATCTATGGAGATCGGTATATAATATATGTGTATAGTATGAGACACAAATTTTAGCTGAGTTCGAGCGGTGGCTCGATTGGTCGCCGAATTATTCGCCAAAGGCACGTACAAAAACTCCGCGAATCGCTCTTCTCTCCCTCGTTCGTTTGTCGCGCGCGCGCACCTCTCTCCCCTCTATTGACGGTTTTTACTTACACCTATGCATATGCATGCATATTACACACATATATATATATATATATATTTATCGATTGATTTATTTATTTACTATCCGCGTGCAAAGCACGTGCGCCCGATCGCGGGTCTCGGCGGCGCGGCGCGGTTCCCGAGTTACGCGGCGTGCGCGGCTTCCGCGGCCACTGCATGGAGACTGATGGGGCACGGGTGTTTTGTCGCGCTTCACTACGGAGTCCCGCGAAAGGGGGACCGGGAGCGAGTTATACGGCAGCGCTCGCCTCTCTCTCTCCCCACGTAATTCGCGCGCGGTGTGCGTGCGTATAAATGTGCGCCTGTGCGTTTGTGCGCGGGCGCGCGCGCGCGCGCGCACTTATACGCGTCGCGCGTGTGGGTCACTCGTTAGTCACTGACGGAGAGAGGGGGGCACTTACTTTCCAGTCGCCATATTGACACTATTCTCTCTCTCTCTCTCTCTCTCTCTCTGTCTGTCTCTACCTCCCTCCGCGTTCTCGGCCTCTCCCCCTCTCTTACAATCAATCTATCTATCTATATTTTGCTCTCCTTTTTCACCTTGTTACATCGGATCAAAAATTTAGCTGCAAGTACCCCCTAGCTCGATTACGCCTGCACCAGTTTACCATTTGGCGCGCGTCTCTCTCTCTTTCTCGAGCATTTTGTTTTATTAATTATCTTATTCGCGCGTAAGATATTTTTATATATACTAACGTGGTATATTTTGGGATAAGACATGCTGGAGCTCATAGCTGATCCCTGTATTTCAAAGGTAAATAAAAAATCACCACACTGCTCAAAAAAAAAATCAGTAAAATTTGCACTATAGTAGATCGGTAAATATTCTACCATTCGCATAATGCAAATCAACAGCGGAATATTGACCGTTCTATTGCACTAAAAATTTTTACTGTTCTTCATTAGCAGTAAAGTGATTTTCGCTGATTTTTAGGAGAGTCGTACACGCACACCCTATATAAATAAATCAGTTAATGGCCCACTATAGTGACCAGTGAATAGCCGTAACGACCGAGATGGTGCAAAATAAACTGCTCAACGTCAGTGAACAATGACTGTATAAACGAGTAATAGGGCTGGGATATTTGTTCGAGCCGGTTCAAAGCGGCTCGGCCGCTGTGAAGCGCCGCGCGATCCTCGGACCTGTTCGAACCGTTCGAGAAGTACGCGCGTCGAATAGCCGTATGGAACAATTGGAGCTGGAGACCGGACGATCGTTCGAACAAACAAGCCGCGAGCTGCTCGAACGATCCGCGAGCAGTTGAAAATCAGCTCGCAGCCCGCGCAATTCGAGCTCGAGCGCGTATCCCAGTTTCCTGGGGCGTCGAATTCTTCCCGGCCTCGAGCGAGGCTACCGGCGCAACTCGCCGATTCGTTAATCGAGGTCGATCGTCGACCGTGAAAAAAAAAAAAGTTGTTTTTCACCGTTCCTCCTCGGGTGGCCGCTCGAATATTTATACAATTATCCCCGATCTATTGCATATCGCTTGCGAGCCAAATTAGCATTGTACATTGGATTATACATTGGACTTGTCGCGGGCGATTTGCACGTGCTATCGCCGGCCGGGCGATGTTATCGGGCTCGTTCGCCAACCGCCGTGAATTTTGTGCCGCACGCGCAAGGCTCGCGGATAATAAATCTTGTTCTACTTACGGATTCGCGATATTCGAATTTGAATTGTCGGACAATCGGAGATAAACAGCTATAATGATCGCAATAAACATCGCAGTCACTCGGAAGTGTTCGCTAATAAATCGGCGAGTATCGTCCAATGTTGACCGACCGCGGTATTGATCTGTACTAAGTAAATCGTTATTCATTGTTTTTTGACGTAAAAATGTCGCTGTTATCTTATCCATTAGTATTGAGTTGATCTTGACTGATTTGAATTTAGAAAATGCGTTGTTTGAAATTTATTCACGAGTATAGACCGTAATATTCTATTTCATTAATAAATAAAGTGCAGTTTTCCTTTTGTTGTTTGCTTTAGAAATTCCATAAATTTACTTGGAATTATCGAGATATTTGTAATATTTCTAATATATTCTTTATATATCCTATAATATTTATATAAGATTTTTATATATATAATATAATATTTAATATAAGCTAATTGCGTTCAATTTTTTCACAATGGTATTCGTTGAATTTACTGCTCCTATACTATCCATAACAAAGTGCATTTTGAGTCTTGCTCGTATGTCTTTTCAGTTTTTATTAACGCCCGCCTCGATCTATATAAATACAATTCATATACGAAGTTTCTAGAATTCTTAAGATTACACGTAACGACAATTGTATTATTTCTAATAAAAATAATTTCTAACGACTGTTATAGCAAAAAGCCGTGGGAATGTTTGAAATGCAATAATTTTGCCATTTCTATATAATATTTATCCCATCTCAGTACTTTTATATGCTTCCACGATATATCTCTATATACATCATATAGATATTATAGTAGCTATTTTAAATTCTATTCGTTACAAATCCTATATTGTTCTATTGCATGTATTCAATTGTATTTACTACCTTTTTCAATCATATACCTTAGACAATACGAATGGTGCATCATTTGACGCCGATGGCAATTCTAGTGATATAACCTGACAAATCCTGCTGGCGCGAGCGCGCGTGGTTTTCTTCGTTTGTATATATATATATATATATATATATATATATATATATATATATATATAAATTTACATATAATATCTCATTATCGTG
>JACCIC010000196.1:90000-182500 GCA_018907035.1 Sycobia sp. Sy_11 | reverse complement strand
CTCTATTTCGTCTGGCATATTATTATAATTCAGCGACTAGCCCACATTATGAGCGAGATTGAAGGTACAACGTTAATAACAAATGCTCGAGCAGATATTAATGGTAAGCGTATCTAGTTGTTTTATTTTCTCTTCAAGCATTAAAGTACAATTGTTATTATAAATTAATTTTACGACTTGTTTACCTACTTATTATATACTATATAACATTCCTGTTGTTCACAATGCTTATAAATATACATGCATTTATATTTAAATATAATTAAATAATTATTACATATAAATATTTTCCAGTGAGAAAAAAAATTTCAAGAAATTTTCCTAATAAGCCATAGCTATCCGGCGCTAAAGATCCGCATTGTCGGATCTGTGTATATATGTATATATATATATATATATATATATATATATATATATATATATATATATTATATATATATCGAGGTCCAGCCCACAAGCGCTTTTCAATATCCATCGGGAGAAAAAAACCCCGACTAAATATTCTGCGTGTATATATATACACGTACTGACTGGTTGTTAAAAGTTCATTTTCCGCGTATATTTATAATAAAACCGAGGAGAAAAGATTGAAAAGGCATTGAGACCAAAATTGCAGCGACGAATATGGCGCAAAAAAATGAAGATAAAAAAAAAAATAGGCGTGCTACAGCGCCGTGGACTCGATGTGTATCGTTTATGTATATGTATATAGACATATAGAAAACTCGTTTGTTTGTTTGTTTGTTTCTTTTTTTTTTTTTCTTATTCCATCGGCGCACGTACACGTACGCATCGCGTATACACTAGCGCTCGTTCAGTGGGGCAGCAGCGTCCACAATCGACGCATTATAAATCTTTGTTCCTGGATCGGATGGATTTCAGCAAAACTTGCGCAGATTTCGCGCGACCTTCTTCGGATTCGATTTCACCGCGCATCAAATTGGTTCGAAATCGGTTGGTAGAGTGTGTGTGTACGTGTGTGTATATGTATATACAAACATAGACTGCAGCAATCACCTCGACAGGTTCCTATTATATATATACTGCAATTTTTCCTGGCTCGTCTATATAAGAGCGGTTCACCCGTGCACTTCGACAATTAATAGAGCCGTCGCAGGCGCCGGCTGCGCCGCGACGCGTTCTAGATCGGACGTAACGAATACGCGCAGCATTCGCCGGCAAATCAGCCGTTCTCGAGAAATTTCTGTTTTTGACACAAGTATCTATATATGTAGGACGGCTTAAAATATTCGTCAGTCGCTGGATTTCGTGACGCCCTGTGGCAAATTTGGGTCAGTGTAAAATGACGCATTCCGCAACGGCACGGATTTTAAAATTTCGAAGGATACAACCTTTCGACTCAGCGTTTGGACAAAATTTTTAGTGGAAAATGTTTTTGTTTTCGGGATTAAATGCTTAGATGCCGAGGAAGAACGGTAGCGCTAACTCTACGGTTTCGGAATACTCATATGGATGTTTGTTTGTTTTGGCGAATGTTTCAAACTTTTACGGCCCCAAAATTTACAGATAATAAAGAATATTTTTTTATCTTCTATAAGTTGTAAAAATTTATCAAGTACCGTTCTTTATTAAATCACCCGCCCCCATGCATACACACTTTAAACTTTTAGGAATGTAAATTGTGCGTGTGTGTGTGTGAGCTTAAAAGTTCTGTCATTCTCTCTACGACTTTAAATGTCTATAACGTTTCGTTGTTTTCCGAATTCACAATGAACGATTCGTAAAAACGCCGCATTACTGCATTAGAACAAGTAATTCAATCCCTCGGACGACGGCAATGATCTGAAAAATTATCAAATCTACCGGTTGGGTGGCTGATTCGACAAAGAATGCTCCATATATATATATATATATATATATATATATATATATATATATATATATTATTTTCGCGGAGATAAGAAAAAAAGCACGAATCAGAGAGCGTCGCGATTTCCCGTACACGGGAAGCAGAAACGTACGCGCGGGCGGCCGGGCGGTCGTTGCGGAATGGAAAGCCCATTCCGTGTATACAACGATTCGTAATTACAATAAGATTTCTTTTGTGAGCTGCTGCCGCGCCGCAACGGCCGCGATTGATATATATATATATATATATATATATATATATATATATATATGTATATATGCGCGTGTGTGTGTGCGCACGGCGCGTGGGCTCTCACAGGTGGCGAGGAGGTAGAGGGAGGGAATAACATAATTGCCCAGGTGGAGCATCATGAAAGATGCATGGAGTCGAAAGTCGAACGGCAGTGATGAGAGAGAGAGAGAGAGAGAGAGAGAGAGAGAGAGAGAGAAAGAACCTTTCTCTCGTCACCGGCGATACATGACGATATCAGTAGTAGCGACCCGGCTCGTGAGGACGAGTCCGTGGTAAATAGAGATTCCTGTTTATATATAATTCCGCACCCTTCAGTCTCTGCGAAAACTAGCATCGCTCAAGTTGCGAAATGAAGAGGAGATTCGTTGACGATTTGTTAATGAAGAATCTCGCAACGCTAAAAAAAATAGGATAAGTGTCTGAGAAGAGTAGCATCCGTTTTTGTAGTATTCCTAATTTATATCGTTATTTATATCGTTAATTTATAACGTTATTTTATTGTTGGGTGTTGCTTTGCGTTACCATATGAAGTTCTATTAGCCTTAGCCACAGTTACCCTTCGAACCGTGCTACTCATGTTAATTGAATTTTGAATGATCTTTTAATCAAGCCCTCTTAAACTTTCGATAGTTATATCGCCATAGTTCGTGAAAAGTGCCAGCATTCATACATAAGATCTCGATATTATTAGGCATAATATTAATCAGCTCATCGCAATGAACGTACATTAGTTTTCTATTTTTAACGTGTACATTGCTACTTTTAAAATTTTCTGACCCAGAAATTTCGATTGCATATATGCCATAGAAAGTTTAGTAATAAGTCACTGAAAGTTCAATTATGGGCCGTTCAAATTTTCCGTCACATATGTCTGATGAAGCATAATCAAATATAAATTCAGGTTTCTTTCAGTCGGAAATTAAAAAAACAAGAAAAGAAAAGAAAATATTGCATACGCACGCTTTAATGTGAATCACCGCTCCCAAAAACGATTTGGCAAAGTCGAACACGCAAGGGCGTCGTCATTATTGCGTATATTCGCCTCTCAATTGGCATGCCAGCGGAAAATGCAAACGTTTATAAAGTATCCCAGACGACGGATGATATACAATTGATATTGAATACGGGATTTAATTCAAACTATTCCGAATAAAGATTAGGTCGTTGGAAGTGAATTCATCGCGATTTAAACAATATATGCGTATTATAAAACACGAGATACTTCACGTATATATACATTTCGACTGTCGATACAAATTGAATTTATAATCAACGAATGGATTTTGTCCAATTTATGAATAGCAAATCATTCAATTCGAATGCAAATCTGTACTGACGTTTAATGACATTAACTGGCTAATTCTTTCCGAACACAAATTAACGCACGTTTAGATTTTCATTTTGTATACATAATGTATTCATTGTTAATTGGTTAGAAAACATATTGAATGCCATATATCGATTCAACAAAATCAATTAACGCATGGAATGAATGAATTCGAGCGATTGTTTAATATTTCTCAATGATATTTGCCGCCATCAACGAGCTTTTCTCGAAAAACGAAGAATAATGCTAAATAAATTGGACTCGAACATGTAGTAAGTACATACGCGTAAGATACATCCTTGCATTGCAAGAGATTTTTGTTGAAATAAATAATCGATAGAGGACGTGATTCATAATTATCACGGCCGACGATTATTGGTTGTAAAAATAAAATTTTCAAAATTACCGCGCTCTATTTAAAAGGTTCGCGCACTAATTCGTGCCAAGCGGAAGAGACCTTCTCGATATAAATAAAAGAATTTTCTCATTTTAGCTGAAAATATCAATATAAGCGATACGTTAATTTTGTTTGTTTGTCAATTAAATAAGAAGTTGAAAATGAATGGTGTCACAGTTAAATAACGTTGAATATATAAGTATACAAAAATTTTTCTGTACAACGACAACGGAGTCATGATTTATCATCAACGAATCTTTGAATGCTTTCAAAGAATCGTCCCCCTTTCCTTTATTCAATATTCCAGCCAATGGTTTCAAGTCAATTTGTCCCCCAATACCCATGGAGGCTTCAAAACGAAAATTTATCAATCATCTTCGAAAATCCTGGAAACAATTTTGAATAATTCAATGGAATGGCCTGCGTACATTCGGCAAAACTTGCGCCCCCAGCGCAACCCCTATTTTTCAGTCCCAATTCCGATCATAAATTTATTCTGGATTTACATGCTTCGATTCAACGAAAGTGAAAAGAAACAAAAGTGAATAAATGTCAGCATGTATGGGTCTGAATGCTGGACCTTAACTGGGCCTGATAACTTTTAAATTTCATATCAGAAACCTCAAAAAAAGATATTGAAATGACCAAATTATCTCCTAAACGTCGAAGTGGTCGCTCAGAACACGTGCGATATTCTATTTGGATTTTTGACAGGATTTCTTTAACCATAATTCCACACTCCTTTATTTAGATAAAGAAGACGATTTGCAATCCAATTAATACTCGAGACCAGATCTCTCGAATTATCCAGCGTTATTGTATCACGATCGATGAACGGATCGCAGGTCCGCAGAGCGGCATCGCCGTGGCTGCGTCGCCCACCGCCTCGACGAGCGCAAAGTTCGCTCGTGCGCTTCATACATATAAAAATGCGCCGTGCGCGCACGCGTGCTCGCGCGCGATATAGCTGGCGCTTTTAATCAACGGCCAAGGACTCTCTTGACTCCTCGGTAAGTGCGACCCGTGCAACATTGCGTCCTCGTTTATTGATAGTTGACGCGCGCGCGCGCGCGCGCGGGTGTGGGATGCTTATAAATGAGAGAAAAAGAGTCGGGTCAGATAGAGAGGTGGATAGATGTAATTTTATTAGTATGCTCAGGTATACAAGAAATAGAGACGATAGTAATTTTTATACAATGTGGAAATAAAATATCTTTATATATAAAATATATAACATTTATAAAAACAACATATAAAAACACAGAAAATATATGTATATTCCTATTGACATTACAATAATAATACAAAATAGAGAAAAAAAACATTATGAGTGTAAGAAAACTTTGTTCTAGTGCATCTATCAATCAATCGATAAGTTCCATGCACTCGTTATATATTTACCAATCATTCAGTCAATTCATGGCTTAAAAGCATACGATTAATATAATAATATCAAGATAATACTAATTTTGTATTTATTAGTACAGTCTTAAAACTGACTTCAAATCATTTGAAATAACGATCATACCTCTATTAGAGAGAATAATTTACAAACTTACAAAACAAAATATAGAAACCTTTGTTAATCTTTTAGGTAATTATTATATAGGTGAATTATAACTATACAATTTTCTTCGGATGACTGTAGTGAAAATCGATACATGAAGCGAATTTGAAAGCCACTGTAATTTTTTATGTTATGAGTAAATGAATAAATAAATAAAATAAAAAATGGGATAGAGTAAAAATAAATGAATATAAAGCAAGACCACAATAATTGATGGAATTCTATAGAAATTGTGTTTGCGTAGTTATTTAAAATCTGGTAAGTGTCGGAAGACTGAGAATGATATTCAGAAGTAAATTTCAAAAATACGTACCCTGTAGAAATAAGAGGAATAAAAAAGAGGGCTAGAATCCTATCTCTTCGTTTTGCTCGTAATGAGTATAAGAAAGGTAGTAATCGCACACTCCGACTCCAAATTTGCGATTCACCGAAATCACGCCATTCACAAATTTGTAAATCATCAGCTCAGAAAATATGTTACGGTCTCTCAAGTAAGAGTGTGATCGTGTTAATTTATAAAAAAATTTATTTGATGAAACTTTAATATTTACATATACATTGTACACATTATAAATAAAGATGCAATTCGGTCAATAATGTGTCCGGTCACCACCGGCGTCGATAATTGCCTGGCATCTCCGGGGCATATTTTCAACTAATTTGACGGGCGTAATTGTAGTGGCAACGATCTCCAGATCCGACGAATTTAGTAAGACAACTGCTTCAAAGTATATATGCGTCTTACACGAAGCTACTGTTGAATATATGCCCACACATTTTCAATAGGGTTTGCATCGGGCGACTGCGACGGGCAGTCCAATGTAATGGTGCCAGATTGAGTCTTCCACTCAGTACAGAGCTTGCTGCGGTGTTTAGTATCGTTGTCCTCCTGCAGAATCCAATCTTCATTTTTTCTAATGAACCATCGTTTTCCAGATGACAGTAAAGCCTTTTTATAGATTTTTATCATTTTGAGTTGACCAGGCTCGCGTGATAACACAACGTGCCGATATAGAATATTCATCAGTAAAAATGACATTTTTCAAATCTCTAACAATATTCTTATGTTGTTGTCGGCCAATTGATACAAGCACCTCTGTAATAATTTATATGTGCTTTGTTTTCAAACACGTTGTAGACCTCCGTCGCTGATTAGCACCGGTATTTGGAAGCATAAGTAGAGCAACGTTAAATAACATTAAAAAAATCTATGTTCTCATACGCCCAAGCAAGTCGATTTGTCGCATGTTTTTCATTCAACAGAGGCTTTTTCATTGTTTGCGTCATTTCAGACCATGAGTAAACTTTTTGCCATTAATTTTTCTTGTTCTTGCCGCAGTGTTAAAGCAGGATTCCGCGAAAACAGATTCACTGTTCTTTCTTCATCTTTTTTGACCACTTTTCACCATTTTTACCCACTTTATATCACTGTATCTATTTATGTACAAATGCCTTCGGCTTTCTCATATATTTAGCAGCCGCTGATTGCGACATTTTGGAATCTTTCGGATGGATGCAAAGAAATACAGCCTCTTAGCGCGACACGTACATAGCATTCTTGGCTTTTACCGTGATTCTCTTTCAAAATATAAACGAGAACTGAATCTTTATTGACAATACATCAAGGATAAAGCTTCCCTCTATCAGCTTGCGAATTAATTAGAGCGAAATCTTTCATTACCTGTCATTAAAGTCGACCACGCTTTTATTTGACTGACTATGATGTTAGAATTGTTTAGTACATCTTACATATCATTGATGTAAAGAACAAATATTATGGCCCTTAAATCGACACAGGCTACAGATTGCTGTCTGCCAAAAAAGTAGAAATAGATCCACAAAAAACTTATTTTGGAAATACCTAGAAGACAAATATGGCCTAACAGACAGGATGATTGGATAGTGCCCAGTAACTTCCTAATATCAAACAGTTTGAGTATTGTAGCATAAGTATTGTGTATACCTTCTCTGATGCCACAGCTTCAGCATAAAGCAGTCAAGTATACGAGAAGACATTACATGATCCAAGAACTGATCATAGACAATCTACTTAGCACCTTAAAATGAAAGCAGAAAAGAAAAGTGGTGCAAGTTGTAGATCTCACTATATTTCACATTTTTTTGTAGATGCGAGCACTATATCATGAATATTAGCATTTTAAAGTTTGAAGCTCTGGTCTAAATCGGATGCAATTTTTTAATCGTAATTGCCATATCTATTGCACGAAGCAACGGATATGCTGAAAAAGTATCCATTTAATCCCTCGTGCGTAAAGCTGCCCAATACCTCACCATAGTAGGTTAAAAGTACCTAGCTATGTAACCCTTTTCGAAGAGCAACCATTAAACGATTGTGATAATAATTAGCTCTTGCCATTCCGAAAAGTACGATTGTCTGCTGAGATTGTAAAAATTATTCAGCAAAGATTCTGTGCATGGTATAAGATATCGTTTATGTAGTTGCTTATATCTTCTAAATAGTTCAGTTAATTATCCAGTATCATACTTCTGTTGAATGAAAAAATTTTAACATTTCTTGGATTGTTCATCTGTATATAACAGTCACTAGGTTGTGACAGAGGTGGTCCAGCTCTGATTTCACAAAAATATATACCATATGGCAATCTGTCACAGCTAGACTAAAAGTCCATAATTACTTCATTTGGAATCTCTTTAACATCACGGTTATTTAGCTCGCTCTCTTTAAATAAAGCCCAACTATATTCAATGGCAATCTTAATTACATTGTCTTTACTGAAAAAACTAGTCGTAATATTTTTGCGATCAGGAATTATATCATTTTCAAGTATAAGGTATAAATATAAATGCTGTAGGACTATGCGGAGCCAGTTAAAAAGACAACTCATCCGTAAGTTTTTGAAAAAATTTGACATGGCTGTCTTATTACTACGGTCCATATTTATGCTATGAGAATGGGAGACCTATTCTGGATCTGATAAAAATGAAACTCAGAAATATCGTTTGAACGTTAAGTCAAAATATTAAAAATTTCTTAATTTAAATCTAAGAATGGTTTGATAATATAAGGCAACTTCCTTGTTATTAACATTACCTTTGACCCTGACAGACAAAATGGTACCTTTCGATTCGAATAATGTCATCTAACACACGTCATATGCGCCGTGGATCATGTATATATTATATATGACAAATGACTATATTTCAAGACTATAAAATAGTATGAGAGAAATAGTTATTAAAATTAGTAATTGATAATATGAATTTCTTAGACGTAGTGTCGGTTATTCGGCCACCAAACTTATAAATAGCTAACATCTTTATATCAACTATCGAAAAAGACCAATTTTATTTGAATTATAAAAAATATCAACGATAAATCAATTAAAATAAATAGTTAAATCAGAAATAAAGCCATACATGATTAGTTTCAGTTAAAGAATTTGACTTATTTGAAATTAAAATAAAAAATAATCCATTGAAGACTTATACATAAATCGTATAATTTATAATTCTGCAATGCAATGCGTACACTGACATGCATCTATATTTGAGGCAAACAATTTTTCAATTTTTATTAGTGTGCAGTTTTAAGTGCTCAAAGCTAAAAGCATAAATGATATATACGGCAGTGGTAAATATTCGTAGATATTGTAGAAAGATAATCGCTTATATAATTGTATTAGAATAAATACGCAATTAAGCTGAAGTTATAGAATTATATATTTTTTGATTAATAAAAGCCACAATTCCTATTTACTAGATATGAGTAGTTATTATGTCGGTTAAAAATATATTTTCTGACGATGCACATAAAAATGTCGTTGTAAAATTTATTATAATTTTTAAAAATAAAATTTCATATTTAAGTATCAAAAGAATTACTATTTTGATAGAAAATATAGTCTTCTTCCGAGTTCTTTTAGTGCACAATAAATTTCCCATCTGAAGTATGTATACGATAAAATAAAATATGTTCATATACAACCACAAAATATACATGTGAAAGCTGCTCCAACATGACCTCCAATAGTTTTTTGAAGATCGTGCAAATGTTTACATTTGAAAGATGGTAGTTGTCGCCTAGACAAGGTTGTCACTGTCAGATTAGACTGCGAATACTTAACTCAACTCTAAAGGTATAACGATTACGTAAGATATTTTATATCTTTGTTTTAAAGTCACTTTTAAGAGTCATATTAATCTTTCATGTAATCACGTACATCTGAGTATAAAATTTTCCGTTCTGCCTGAATGCAAGGTCAAAAATTGAGGTTTCCTTTAAAAAAGACGAGTTGACTTTCAAAATATATATTTTGTTTATGATTAAACAATGCTGCATATTATTTGCACACTTGTGTCTTATTTCAGATGATTTCATTCTTTCGATATTATAAAAAGATATTTAAATGAATTGTATAATTAATATAATAAGGGCCGTGTGTATCGAATATTAAACAACTACTACAGACCCAAGACATGGACAGTTGTTTTGTATACTAAAAATCTTGCATATAATGTCAAATAAGTGAATAATATTTCTCATTATTAACAATAAGAGATTATTTACGCTGCAGACAAATTTTATAATGCACTATCTCTTAAAAACTCTCAGAGCCATATTACATTATCATGAAGACAGAAAGTATTTAAACTGAAAATCTACTTGCGAAAATAACTTTTGTATCGCTTGAAAAAAACATATATAAATATATAATGAACACAAAATTAAGAAAAATATTTTATTATATTTGTGTGACAAAAAATATAATTTATTTAATAATAATAAATTTGAGGATTATCTTTTTAATATCTTATAAATTAGTCACATAAAATTTAAATTAATGACTTCATCCTACGTTTTCTTTAATCGAATTATTTTATTAAGTTACTAAACTCTTATACGATCTTAATAAATCGTTTTCAATTAGGAGCTATTGGCCAATACCGTTAAAGAACGTATAAGCAGCTATCCGCCATAGTCAACTAATGTATATATTCTTCATCCTCTTCGAAACGAGAAACGAACTTTCGGATTCGCAATTTACAATTGGAATTATGGAAAAGAATCGATTATTTATTTAAATATCTGGAAAAGCACGCGGATAGATGAGAATCAATAAATTAGTTAAAGATTTTGGAGGGGACATAAGGTATTGCTCGGATCGGTTAATTCGTTATCATTGCGAAAAATAAATCGTTCCTAAAATTTTTCAACTATTAGATAATGTAAGTCTTTCAGTTCTATGAAACTGTTATATAAAAACACTAATTGTCAGCCTGCTGATGAAATTTATATTTAAAAAATTTCAAGAGCATTCAGGATTTTTCGGAAAAGGTTTTCTCCCCCCCCCCCCCAACTAAGAACAAGGGAGCGTTGTATATAGATATCAATCAGCAATAATTAAATACCCTTTACGTTCTTATTAATGCTTTGGTAGTTTGTTACTCAGAATATTTTCATATATAAAAGGCTTAGATTTATTTTAAATAGTATAAAAATAAAATAAATAATATTTTTTTAAAAAATTGTAAAATTTATCATTGAAATTATAAAAAAATTATCCCCTGCACGTAAAAATTCTTAATGAAATAATAACAAACGAGAAACATATTTAAGATTACATATAGCCTCACCAAACCTTTTTTACATGCTACTGTGTATTTGTATATTATAATAAAACTTTTTTTTTTTTTATTATCTAATTGAAAATTAGTTGATATTAAAACATTAAGAATATAAATAAATTATTGTTAAAAATCAGACATCTCCAATAACTTTAATTTACTTTATAAACACAATCAATTATATACTATATACATATATAAATCTTACATAATAATGAGTGAATAAAATTTATTTTTTAATATTTCTAAAAATTTATAAAATATACATAGATAAATAGAAAAAAGTAGATAGAAATATAAAAAAACTGTTGTGGAACAGGCGGGAAAAGTACGCCATATTTGTGAACAAAAATTAAAACTCAGAATAAAATGCATATGTACGTCGTTATGCATATAAAAACTATAGGCTACATTTATTTATTTGTAATTAATTAACAACACAATTTTTTGTTTGTGGAAAAGAAAATATAATTGTATGTATGAGAGTATATAGTATAGTTGAACTGCAAATATTACATATATTTTTTTAGATTTATTAATAAAAACTCTTACTAATTTTTGAAAACTTAAGCAATCAATAAATATATGTATAAATGTTTATTTTTTATAAAAATCAAAATTCTGTTATTTGCATAAGCAAAAAATAATTTGAATATGCTTACCTTTATCTTGTTCTGTATCTCTCTGTCATTTTTCTATTGACTGCAATACTGCATTTTTCCAAAATATATAGGTCACCCATATTACTTTATTTAAAATGAATATCATAATAATAAATAAATACTATAACGTATAAAATTAAAGACTATAGAAATTAATCATTAAGAAACAATGAAAAACATATTTCTTAGTTCTTATACGTTATAAAATATTCATTAGTATAGTATATAAAAATATATAATAACTGTGTGTGTGTGTGTGTGTATATATATATATATATATATATATATATATAATATATCGGTAAAAGAGATTTAATACTTTATCGGCAGATGATATGAGAAAAATGTGTCCCCGCGGTGTGTTTATTTATTAATTCGATTATTTAAACAATTTCTGTCTAAGAAAGTATATAATTCTATTTTATAATAGGTGTTAATGTTTATTATAATATCAAAGATAAATATCAATATAATATATTTTAAAAGAATTGCAGTATTAATGAAAGAAAAGATATATATATATATATATATATATATATATATATATATATATATATATATATATATATTATAAATAATTAAAGATTAATTGTACGAGTTGCTACAAGTCATTTCATATATATATAAATTATTTATGTGCACCCGTGGGTAGTGTGCTGGTATCGCTTGTGCGCGCGCACGCGTGTGTATCGCGTGTGCGCATGTAGTTTTGATTACATACCTCCTAGTTAGCGCTCGAATCAGTGTCTTACGTTATGTTATGTATACGAATTCTGTGTTGTACGACTATCTTTCTATTCGTGTATTTTCAGGGGGGGTGTTGCTGTCATTTTCGCTACTATCCGCGTGAGTGTATGTGATTCATGATCACATCGCAGAGGTTTTGACATGCTATAAGCAGAGAAGCTCGCGCTTATCCTATGTAACTTTCAATATGCTTTACAAGTAAGAGTTCTGTTTGAATTTCACTTAAATAATACTACTGTCTTCTTTTTTTAGGGACGCGCGATTACGCAAATCCTGGAAACTCCCTCTTAACTCGCCTTTACGCAGTATACTCAATTTTTGTGCATTCGAATCTCCGTCTGGTTCTCTAAAAACAGATGTATAGCAGATGATAAATAACCACTAAATAACATACGCACGCAAGCAGATTTCTTCCTTCGTCTTATGAGTTTTTTATTGCATGAGAAAATAAATCATATTTGAATACTCCCAGTGGCTGTGTGTTGGCACCTGCAAATCTTTTGTATACTCATTGAATAGACTGATCAGTGTGACCTTGGTGTGAAGAAAAAGGAAAACTATTCAAGCAAGAAAAATGCAATGGTTGTTTTTACCTATAAATTGATTAATTTGCATCAAGCGATCATTAATTACAATATGTTAATCGAAATTTAACATAAGGAATTATGCCTTGGTTACGTTTTTGCTCTTTGTGTCACGATATTTGGCTACATCAAAATAATAAAGTTAGAGGAATTGTCAAAGAACTTGATTGACTAAAATAACACCTAAAGATTATATATATATATATATATATATATATATATATATATATATATATATATATGTATAAGGATTTTAAGTTTAATTATATAAAATTTTTGAGAATGGTTGAAGCATAAATGCAGTATTTTAATAATAAGTTTTAACGATTAAAGATAAGAGGTATATTTTATTTTTTTACTTCTATATGTTAATATTTGTATAATGATATTATTGTTTAATACATTCATGTACATTAATTATTTTTAAGAATAATCATTCCAAGATCAATTTATTCCTTAGTAACGAATTTGTATTTTTATCAGAAAGATAGAATGTCTTCAATAAACAGCGTCGAGTCTTTAGGGACACTTCAATGGGACATGATTGAATTGGCTGCACATTTACGTCAAGAAAGGTTATTTGTTAATTCAGAACAACAAAATTTACAGTCATTAAATGAAAAAGTAAGTAAAACAAAGTTTTTTATATAGTATTTCTAAGGGTTTTAAAAGAAAATTAACAAATTTAGAATAACTATAAAATAATAGCTTGTTACTTATGTATTAAAAAAGTACTTATAAAACAAGTATCATGAGAATCTAAATGTTTTAAATGAATTTATAAATGTAATAATTAAATTATATTGACCGAGCTAACATATAAAGTAAGAAATAACGTGAATGTAAGGTTACAGAATTAAATTACCTTTTGCTGATATTTTCATCACCTTTAAGTATAAAAAACATTCAGTAACACTTTTACAAATTTAAAATACTGAGAAATTCACTATAAAATATATTAATCATATAATTTAATTAAGAGCTATGTTTATTATTATTTACAAGTAATATAAAAAATTTTAGATTTTATTGCATGGTAGAATTCAAATGTTTTTAATAGAATTTTGAAATATATATATATATATATATATATATATATATATATATATATATATATATATACATAGTATATATGTAGCCTAAAATTTTATGCACACACACACACACACGCCTAACATTATGATATTCATCATTTGAAAAAATATAAACTTATGAAAATTAATAAAATTTTAGGTGTTATATTCATCATCAGTTTTGGCACAACAGGCATGGATAACAGCTCAGCAAAGAGTAAATTTAAATAGATTAATTGTTGCCAGACCAGATTGTACCCCAGCATCTTGTTGTCAAAGAGCTAATGTTTTGGAAAATTCTAAATTTATTGATGCTTTTAAACAGTTACGTTATCAGGCATGCATTGCATATGGAGAATTTTTATCGACATTACGTACTTCACCAAAACTTCTTGCTTCTTGCTTAGTTGAAGGAGATAAAATTGTACCAGAAATGACGCAAAATGTTATTCAGTCTCTTGCAAGTGGACTATATGGTAGCTGTTTATTACCAGAAGACAAAATTTTAGTTTTAAAATTATTAAGGCATTTAATGCTTCTACAAATTGTCCCTTCTGATAATCCTAGAAGACTTCTAAGACATGGAACTTGTGCTTTTTCGAGATTTTATTCTGTATTTCATGAAAGTCTTTTTTCGGCTAAACTATTTTTAACTGCTGCTTTAAATGGTCCTATTATGCAGTTATTGATGGAAGATGAAATGTTCCTTTATATTGATCCAGAAAAAACACTAATTAGATTTTCTCCAACAGAGAGACAAAAAAAATTTGGTAAAGAGGGCACAATTGAATATCAAACAAAATTACAACGATATCGTACTTGGACTGTAAGTAGTATTAAACTATTATATTGAATTTTTTTTATTTTGTCTTTTGAATTGATAAAGTTTTAAAGTTTAAGTATATTGTTGCAATAATATTAGAGTAAATGATATTGTATTTTGTTATGAATTATTTTTGTTATAACCTAAAAAAATATAATACAGACTTCAATTTGGCATAGGTTAATTCATTGGTGCGCATAACTCAAAGATTTATTGTTAGCATCAGAGAAAATATGCATTGCTTTCCTACATCAGTCTGCTGGCTGGTACGGCAGATGGCTGGTTTATTGAATAAAAGTGGCAGTATTGATTCCAAAGAAATACATGCAATGTGTACTGACCTTGTATTTACGTACTTCATATGTCCAGCTATTGTAAATCCTGAACCGTACGGTATCACTGATGCACCAATAAGTTATATTGCACGATTTAATCTCATGCAAATTGGCCAAATATTGCAAGTGCTTTCACTTATTAAATATCAGAGCATTGATTCAAAGGTAAATGATATTCTAAATAAATAACATTTTTTAACATCTGCAAGTTTTAATTAACAAATAAATAATTTTTTTTGATCAGTTACTTATATTAATGAAAAGGTCTAAATCTTTTGTCTATAATGAATAAATATTATTCCAATTTAAAATGAATAAATTTAAAATAATTAATTTAGGTAATGGATCTCTATCGGAGATTCGAAAAAGATTCAGTTTCATCCATATTGGATGCAATGTTAGATGGAGCAATGGATGAACTCGAAGAAGAGCCAAGCATCATTGATGTTAATAAACTACAGGGATTGTCAAGATCTGCAGCTTTATTTACAGATAATGAATTAAACAATTTAGTGACGTTTTTACAATCAGTAAATAGTGTATCAGCAGCTAACAGAAAAGATGAAGAAAATAGCATTATGTCTCCACCAGGTATGATTGATCCAAAACAATTGAATGATATGTTGTCACGTTTACCATCGAGTGTATCCAATGCTAGCAAAACAACAAATAATGGATCTCCAGAAACACCTAATAAAAAAAACAATCTTTCTGGGAAAGGTATAAACTTTTTATTCCTTGTTGTTGTAATAAATAGAATTGAATAAAAAAAAAGTTATTATTTCATAAAGAGCATCATTTTTTATATCATTGTAATTTCAATGTTTGAGAAAATACTGTTTAGTAAAAATAGATTTTTGATTTTTTAAGAAATCAGTTGTTACAATAATAGTTGGCAAGCAAATATTATTTTAATTTTTTTTATTTTAAGAGAATATAGTATTATGATATAAGAAACTCTTACCAATTAATTTTCTATAATGATATCAAGTTAATTTTGTTTCTTTATCAAGAATATTACTCTAGTTTTTGAAAAAGTATAATTTTATATACATACTTAAATATCTTATGTTACAGTCAACAAAGGTCTAGTATCTCGAGTTACTGGCAATAATTCTGTATCAGATAATGGAGATGATGCAAATGGGGCCTCAGGTCCTGAAGATGATACATCCGATAAAACTCCACTTGGAGTTTTAATAATACCATTTGGTCCTGCCATTGGAGAGTTGGTAGGACTTTTAAGTGAACAGAAGGTATAAAGTTATTAATTAATACAACTTATTTTATTTTATAAAATTATTAATTTTATAAATCTTTTTTTCCTAAAGTTCTGTTAATTTTTTTCAATATTTATATTCATGAATTATAGTTTTTAATTTTATTGTATAAGGTTCTATGTATGCAAAGAAATATGGATAGTGAAACTATGACAATAAATCTTCCTGAAGAATTAACTAATGGGCATAGTCACGAACAAGAAACTAATGGTGATAGAATTGAAACACAAGAAAAACGAACACGTTTTTCATTAACTCATGATGAAGGTATCTTTTTTGTGGAAATGATAGTTCATATTTGTTATTTTTCTTTATTTGTACATAATAAACAATAATGTAAAATATTTTTAGTCCTTTTTGAAGGATCTATTGGTAATACTTCAGATAATTTAGAAGCTGTGTCTGAAGCTGCTTCAAACCACAGTGTTGCCTCTTCATTAGAATTGGAAAATGAAGATCAGAACGATAATTTATCAGATATGGTTTCGGCAAATGTATCCGGTAGAGGAACTCCCAATATATCAGGTATGAATAATTAATTTATTAGGCAATCTATTAATTAATATAATGAATAATTCATTTAATGAAAAATTAAATGAATTCGCAGGTCGCGATACTCCATCTTCCCAAATCACTGAGGGTGATGAAGGTCGGGTTGTAGGAGAGAACCGGCAACTAAGTTTAGCTGCTCAAAATATTGCAACAAAACAGAGTCGTTCAGAAATTGATGACAAATTCTGTAAATTCGAAATTAAAAAGTTAATGGAAGGTATTAAAGGATATTAATATTGCAGATTTTATTTATAACTTTATTCATTGCCTAAATTATTTACATTTTTTAAATGAATAATTATGGTATATGATTTAAAAAATTTTAATATTAGAATTAAATATTAAAACATCAACAAAAAAAAATCTCTGTAACAGTACCAAAAGTAACATTATAGGAATACGAAATAATGTATCAAATACTCAAAGTTATACCTATTTTCAGGAGATGAAACTATTTCTTTGGTATCAGATACCTGGTCAACAGATGTTTTGGCCTCAGATAGTGAATTTATGGAACCACAAGAAAGATTTCCTTTTCTTTCGCCACCCGATCAATTACAACCACCTGTGCTTGCTCCAGAACTCACTCAAGTGAATCTCGATGTTAGTGAAACAGCTTCAGAAGCTTGGAGTACAGATGTACTCGCTAGTGACTCGGAACGACTAACAGAAGTTGACACTGATGATACTGCAAGTGTAGCAAGGTGACTTTTTCATATACTAGAATTTTTTATGTATATATGAATTCTTATGATTCCACAAAGTATCTTTCAAAAATTATACGTAATGGAATTATTTAAATTATTCTATCAATACTTACAAATATAATAAATTATAATGTTGTAGAATGAAATTGTAATTCAATAATGCTTTTAGATCGGATGATACGGCAAGGTCAGAATTTGAAAGTCGCGGCGAGCCAGAAGGCGGCGAAGATACACCACCTCCCGTAAATCAATGTAAAAAATTATATCATTTTAATACAATGTGTTATTTTTCAAATATCGAAATGATTTCACTATACTCTGTTAAATATTATTAAAAAAAAATTATTATTTTTTTAAATAACTTTGAATTAATTGCACGATTTTTTTTACACCTCAATACAGCAATGGACAACTCTGCAAACTTTTTCCGGCCTATTCGGGAAGAGGCATTGACTCGTTCGATTGTAACGGTGCCCTCGTCGCCAACGACACCGCTGTCACCCTCTTCCTCGAACGTGACCGGGCGAGGAGGAACCAAGTCGGACTATCGACGCAGTACAATAGATTACGTCGATAATAACGCCAATCGTGTGAGGAACACCGCGTGCGGGAAAACGTTGGGCGAGGATAGATTTGCTCAAATGGCTGATAAGAGTCCAAATGAGGTATCGAAAAATGTAAGGGAAGCACAAGAGACTGTCACTAGCAATCATATTGGAATAGCTGCCGTTGCACCAGCTTTATTGCTGGCGAATCATATTAATGTGCCTACGTCGTCTAATCAGAAACTTTCTAATGGCGATATAAAATCGGTAAAAAAAATTAGATGTTTTTTCTCGTCTATATAGATAGTTACTTAATATTAATTTTATATTTTATTGCTAATAGACGTAAAACTAATTTATGCAGAAATAACTTTTAGAGTCTTTTAAATTAGTTAAAATTGTGTCGTATAAAATATAAATATTTTTTAATGAAATTAATAGCTTAAAAACTGGAGATTGCCCAGATTGACTTCTAAAATGAGTAAATTAGAAGATACAAAAGTGAAGAAGGCTTAAACAAAAAATAAATATAGTACTTAAGTAGTGCAATTTATGAACCATACAATATTTATAAATTTTTATTATAAAAATATTTAAAATCTAATTGTGAGTTGATATTGAATAGATAATCAATATATAAATTAAAAAAAAAAACAAAAAAGTAAAAATTTGATAGTAAATAAATCTGATAAATATCTAAAATAGTATGAAAAATGAATTATAAATCAAATTTTCAAAATTTCTACATATATTTTTTAAACAGTGTCAATGAAAACTGATCCATTTAAATATTGACAATGATAAAAATCGGCTATCAATAGGCTCAAAAACCATCTTCTATTCGTATTCGCCAGGAAAAAAAATTACAATATAAAACGCGCTATAGAAATATCTGTACGAGATAAATTGGCATAATATATAGATGCGAGATACTTTATAGAAACATATTTTTAAGCGGAATAGGTAAAATTTTTATGGCGCTTTTGTAATTTTTGGTGACAAATGCGGATGAGGGATTTGGTTTTTGTGTTTTTTTGATCGGGATCTAGTTTTCGTCAAAATCGCCAATACAAAGTTAATCATTAAGCTTTTCCCTCTTCAACAATGTAGATTATTAACTCACAGCAATATGCTCGATTCAATCATTTTAATTGCATTATTGCAGAATAATTTTATTCTATTGCTATCATCGATAAAATTGAATTTTGTATATACACCGATGCATGCGTAAATTACGTGCGCAGGAAACTGATGAAATAATAACTGGGAACGGCGACGTCGTCGTGAGGCTGAGCACGATGAGCCTCACGTCCAGCAGCAGCTCCGGCTCGGAGCCGCGCATCGTCAAGGCCGTGAGTAGCAGTGGCAGCAGCTCGAGCAACCAGACGGCTGAGTCCACCTCGCTGCTGGCCACTACCGCCATGAGAAACGGCTATAGCGTCGGTGCGGGCGCGGCTGCCGCTGCCTCTGCTCCTGCTTCTGCCGGCGTTTCTGCCTCTGTCGCCGCCGCCGCCGCTCCCGCTCCGGATTCCAACGAAGTCGGCAGTCCGAGCACGAACTGCTCGAAGCCCCCGAATTCCACGGGCGCCATACCCAAGAGCATCAGTTTCGACATGACCGCGGAACGCGGCGACAAGGAGATGCTCGACGACGATCAGAAGGGCAAGCGCGGCTTCTTCGGCAAGCTGAAGATGTCGTTGAGGAATCGCCGGGGCAAGTCCCTCCGCGGTCCCGAGGAGATGGCGAGGTGTTACGATCGCGGATTGTCGGACGCGGGCAACGATGGGAATCTGCTGGGTGGTGAGGGCGGCAGGCACAGGTTGCGAAGAATCATGTCCGAAGACGTCACCTCCACTTGCAATGTAAATGGCGGTAAGGAAATCACGAATTCTGCGTTCTTTGTCGTACTTTATTGTTAGTTTCTGATTGAAGATTCATTATTTACATCTGGTTAAATTACGTTAATTGTTTAAAAACTGTTGAAAATTTACAACACTTTGTAATTTTATCAGTGTATCATTTACTAAAGTAACGTAGCAAATTAGACGAATAACATTTGCAATTTGTTATTTTATTTTCTCAATTGTAAGAATGAGACAGATATTTTGTTGCGAAATACATTGCTGATGCAGGAAAATTAGTCATTTCCCCAGTTTCTTGGAAGATTCTGTACATAACATATTTTATATCTGAAATATTGAATTATTTTATATTACAGATACCACAGATGATATATTAGCAAAGTATAGAAGGAAACCAAGTGCCAACAGCGATACCGCTTCAGTCGAAAGTTCACAATCACGAACAAAGGAAGTGGAAGATGAAAGGCTTTTCATAGACCCAAACAATGTCGAAATATCCTTTGCGTTTGCCGATGCAAAGAGAAAACTTCGGATGGTTCTAAGTACTGCGGATTTACAGCATGTTCCGTGGACTAACATTTCCGAAGTATTTATTTCATTACGTTTACAGTTTAAAGTAATTTTGTAACATTAAATAAAACACGTAATTTGTTTTTTGTACAGAGAAACGCATGGATGCAAAAGGAGAATGAATTGGTTGCCTTCCTTCAGCTTCAATTGGCCGAGGCTATAAACTTACAGGATCGAGCATTGATCGCTCATCTTCATGAAACATTACGTTGCGTGAGGTTGTTTAACGAAGATGGTTGTAGAAAATTATTTAAATCGCTTGGTAACGATTATCAAAAACGTTCCCCATACATTGCTTATTTGATTAGATGTCGGCAGGGTTTATTGTCAACAATGGCACATTTAGATCGGTAAATTATATTATAATATTATAGTTTCAAAATTAAATTATATTAACCAATGAAACGTTTACTTAAAAATATATTATATTTTAATAAAATAAGACAATAAATATTATTTTTCATAATTTCAGATTAGGGGAACGGGTTAAGTGTGATCGCGATGCTGTAAATAGTCATTTAGTATCAGTATGTGTCAGAGTATTTTTAGAAAAGCGTGAAATGCACATTCAAAGGTTTTGCGAAGAATTCAAAAAATTAACTGTAGCTGACGAGAAACAGGATTTAGTAGATAATTTTCTAAACAGGTTGCATACAGAAATTGAAAATGATTCTATATGGCAAGGTATAAATTATTCTTTATCACAATTAAATTATAAGCTTTAAAAAGTAAATTTAATAGATTTATTAATACTTATATGCTTTATAAACTGCTGTAAGTATTTTTATTGCAACCATCGGGTAATGCTAAATATTAAGCTGGTCACGTCAATTTAATACAATGATTATTTCAATGAATTATTTCATATTTTATTTTACAAAATGTAGAGTATTAAAAAAAAAAAAAAAGAAAATGCTCTAAATTAACGTTAATCCAAAGAGGTTCTGAAAGAACGTTAATCCGTTGCAGCTGCAAGCACTGTACAACTCGAGCTTGCTCGAACAGTTGTGGAGCGAACATTGATGGCTGCTGTCTATCAAAATGCCTTGTATCCTAACGGTGACGGCGACATTCACCGTGATCACGTATTCCACGATCACATAAAGAAGCTCGCCAAGATCGTTACGCCAAATCACAAGGACCTATGCATTCCCAAGATATACCATTACGAGTGTCCCTGGCCGTGGGCCCAGGCCGAGCTTGCAGTTATCTCGGCTTACAAGACACCGCGTGATAAGCTGCAATGCGTTTCTCGCTGCGCGACGACGATCATGAATCTCCTGTCGATGGCCTCAGAGCGTGGAATACCCGCTGCCGACGACCTCATTCCCGTGCTCGTCTACGTTATTATAAAGGTAAGTGCAGCCACGCTAGCGAAGGGAAACTTTTAAGTGACTTTGTTAATATACAAAAGATTACTCAATAATATGCGCCGAAATGGACATATTATTTCGAAATTGCTTTTGTATATTATGCATGTTTAGGGTAAAATAATTAATATAATTAATATGTGATCTGCTTATTATCTTTGGAGAAAAAAACTTCTTAGAAAAATTGCAGACTTGATATAATCTAGTTATATTATTCCAGATATATTTTAACAGTATATATATTATTTTTTTAATATTTTTCAACATGAATAAAACAAAGCTATGTTAAAAAAATAATTTACTTTGATAAAAAGATGTACGGTCAGACAACTTAAATAGTAACTATACTTAATGGATATTCTTCAAAAAAATCCATCAAAATTAGCACGTTTATTTTGGTTTTCTTTTGTCAAGAATTCTCGAAATCTAAGCCTTCTAATTTCTAAAAGTCCAAATTTGACTACGTTAAAATTGTTTTTACATTTAAGATTGATGTTAATATTTTTGTTCACCACAAATTGAAAGAAATTGCATAGCTAAAATTTATTTATTCGTTCTTTATCCGCCAAGAAAAAAAACACTGAATACATATATTGTATACATATAATTGGGACTCTTGCTTAACTTGGAAAATAAGGCTGATACAGAGAAATTTACACAAACGACTGAAGTTTTTCACTACCTATCAGCTGACAATTTTCAGTTTGACCTTGAAAATTATTTAAAGGTCAAGATAATTTTTTAAAGAGTGGGAACCCCTATGCTTGACCACGGATTCTAAACGAGAAGAATATTTTACAGATAAATTGTAGTTATAGGTGTTACATATAGGCAGGCTATGGAGGCAAAGTAAACATTACGATCAATCGGCCGAATACTTTTGTCGGCTGTTAATTAAAAAGCACCAAAAACTATATAAAATTTTCCGATCTTTCAGAATTCAATGTCGTAATTAGGGATTTCCATTTAAAGAAATGACTTTGGCTTGGAAATAAGTTTTGGTCAGACTGAACGCCAAACTTTACATCCGATAGTTACGAAAAAATAGTACAGATTTGTATTAAAAAAAAAAAAACCTATATATCGGGAAGTTATCACTTTTATACGAGCTACGTCTGAATGCCGTAATATATTTTAATCGATAGTATTAAGAAATGTGGGATTACGTACCAAAAAAAAAGTATGAATATTTTTCACATTCGCAAACAATATTTATACGCAGGATTTGGATTATACTTTTAAATTCATCCTGGATAAATTAATAATTTCATTCATAATTACATTTGGATTTAGTTTTTTAATAATCATTATTTCAAAAATAAGTCAGATTTTTAAAAATCTCTCTTTAAGTCAGCAAAATTCTGGAATAATAGTTTTCTCATAATCTTCTTTTGTAATTTTAAGCATGAATAATTTTTTATACTATATCGAACGACTGTTTTATACATTGCTTACAAAGTTCTGGATATTATTAAACAATTTTTTTAAAAATCGTTTTTCTACTATGTATACGTTAGGGAGTTTGTAATTTTTGTAAAAAATGCCTTTGTGTTCACTTTTATTTATTTATAAAAAAAACCATTGTAGTTTTACTTTATTATTTAGAACCTCTTTTTTAGGCAAATCCACCGTCTTTGCTTTCAACAATACAATATGTGAATAGTTTCTATGGCAATCGATTGGAAGGCGAAGAGCAATATTGGTGGACGCAATTTTGCTCGGCGGTTGAATTTATCAAAACAATGGATTAATATTTTAATATCGTAGTAATAATTAAGAGTAATATTTTATCATTAATTATTATTCCTATTATGTAAAAAATCTAAGCACTTTTACTTGTACATCAAAGGAGTATAACATAATTCTAAGAAATTGAAAGGAAGTGTAATGCTTTATGAAAAAGTGACAATAGTTTTTTGAGAAAAGATTGCTTCGATTTTCTTTTTTTTTTGTAATAATAATGCAGGTATTGGTCTTAAGTGTTTATGAAACATTCAACGACATTAAATAGCGACAGCTTATGCGATGATCTTGAGAAGTTTTCTGTCGATATACAGTAATGAAAAGAAAAATGTGTAACGATAGACATACTGTGGAAGAAACAGGGAATGAGTTTATGTAATTAAAATTTAGTATAGCAACACAGTTGATTTAATACTATTAGCACGCAATAAATACTTTGCGCAGTATTCCGCACGTGGAATGTAATGTAAATTATGTTTCCATTCAAAAGTTTATTTATTTTTATCGTAGTTGATGAAATTATACAGTTTATGATTTGATATTTTGAAAATTACTTACCTGCAATTTGTTACGCATATACACTATATATATATATAATACAAAATGTTATGATTTTTCTTTTATCGAAAGAATTAATAAATTATTTTAATATTTTAAAAATTGTTTTTATAGAATTACTTTATTCATATATATTAAAAAAAATCGCTTAAAAAGTATTATAAAAACATTCATAATTAAAGACATTTCGAGCTGTAATTGTTGATAATAATTCATAATTCAAAAATGCATTAGAAATAACTATTTTAATAAAAAATGCATAATATAGGTTGCTATAGATGATATTTTTTTTATTAAATTATAATATTTTTGTAATTTATAAAAATTTAAATAAGATCTATAAATTTATAATTTTACAAATACACATCTTGTCAACTTTCCTTAAACAAAATATGTAGTATACTTAGTTAAGAAAAACTTTATTAGACCAACAGTATCAGGTAACAAAGGTTACTAATCTATTTTATACTATAATTAAATAGATATTTTATTTTTGTTTTTTAAAGTAATAAGACCTGGTTGTTTAAAATTCGATAATAAAATAAAATTGTATATAATACTAACATAACAAAGAAAATTTTCACCAAGAGTTTACTCGTTTTCTGTTTAAAATTCTCTAAAAGCGCAGTGTAACCTTGTATTAATCATTATTGAATATTTATAAATATTTAATATTACGTCTAAACAGAAAATAGATTGGAAAATTGGAATTATATTTCTTAAGAAACCGAGAAATAATTTTCAGATTAATTGTAAGTAAAATATATGCAAAATTCAAACAACGTGGACTCAAGTTTTCTATTATTAATAATTGTATATAATGTAATAAAGAAAATTACTTAAAACTTCGTAAAAAATGTAATATGTACCACCTAATTAAACGAAGTATGTTACTATTTATTTTCTTAAAATTTGCAGCAGAGATTTATGTAAAGAAACTTATTATTCTCAATTGAAAAAAATATTTGCAAGTTGAGGAAAGTCTTTTAAGAAATCAAAATTGATTTTATAAAATTATAATATTTTCTAATCAAACAGTCGAATATTTTTTAATTGTTATTAACTCTAAACGACTCTGTATTTTCTGTATAAAATATGCAGTCTATTTATAAATATATAGATTGAACTGCATTATTAATGCGAGTTTTTCTAAATTCAAATAATTGATAATTATTTTTAACTTTCGAAACAATATTGGTTGACAAAGAGTGGAAATAAAGCAAGCAATAATTCAGCTTCAAAAGAAAATGTATAAAAGTAAATCCATGTTGGAAATAAAATAAATTATTTCAACATTAAGTTAAGTTTATGATATGGAATATTATTTCAAATAAAGTACTCAATCTGAATTTTGTATTCTTTTTCTTTGAACTATCCCAAACAAATAACTGTATGCGTATCAATAATTTAATAAACAGGATTTTTGAAAAAAAAAAAAATTAGTTAAAGAAAAATCGTCATTTCGTTAAGATGTATATAACGTATGACTCGAAATGAATTTATGCCAGCTATTCTGAAATTGAATCAATGTGATTTCCCATCTAGCACGTATCAACACCGATACGCGAAAAGACGAAAGCATCGAAATTGAAATTAACACGAGTTAGCGCGGGGGCCGAAGCTGGCCGAAATAAACATTTTCTATTCATAAAGGTTTCGCCGGTACGTCACACGTCATTGCAGAGAACGCGCGCGCGCTCACTCGCTTGCTCGAAACTACATTACGGTTATTGCGTTCACGGACATTAATTCTCTCAAAGTAGCGCGCACGAGTAAGCAGCTCGGTACAAGAGTTTTGCTATATGTAGGTGTGGAGAGAGCGAGAGCGGGAGAGAGACGAATATAAAATCGATGGAATAACAGCACCCGCACTTTCTCTATATATCTATCTATCTATCTATATATATATATATATATATATATATATATATATATATATATATATATATGCTTGAACTCGTCAAAGTAAAGCAGTCAGAAAAGCATCATTGCGAGCTATGGTATATTTCTACTTTTTCCGTCTCTCTCTCCCTCTTTCTATCCTCAATCTTTGATATCAAGAGCCGATAATATTTCTGGAACGTCAAATAATGAAGATCTTCTCGTAGTCTGGCGTCACTCCCTCAGATCATTAAAATGGAACAGATCGATCTGAACGAGCGTATCTCTTCTTTCGCCCTCCTTCGTTCATTGTTGCTTTTTAAAGAAAAATAAGAAAATTGTGTTTCGAGCTATTTTGTTGGGAATAGCAATGGTGCACGAAAAGCCGCTTTCATCCTTCTCTTTGTATTCGTTCTGGTCCGTTCATTAACTTAGATTTAACTGACGATAGCGAAATAAAAATGAAAGAGCTTGCTTGTTTGCAAATAAATAAAGTTTCTTATACGCGTACCACGCTAGATATAAACGTAAAATCGAAAGTTGCGCGTTCAAGTTAAAATCTCATAAAAAAAAGAGAAGAAACAAAAATGGTAATATTAATTTAAAAAATTGAAGATGCACTTTGCTCTATTAACAGAAAAAAGAAACAAGCAAAATAACTATTATATTTACAGCGCTTTTCTTATATTGTAATGTATAATGTAACGAAATCGTGTTTTTTTTTTTTAATCTGCAGGAAAACCGTTTTAGGGAATCGATGAATTCGCGGTTCAGTTGATACTGTTTTCAAAATGTCTGTCGCTTCCTCATGTTTATAGTTTTAATCGATAAGAGTGCCATGTGCTTTATTGAAAGATTCATCATTCGCCATACATAATTGTCGATAATCGCCGAAATATATCAATAATAGTATATAAAGGAGTATTCGCCAAGGAAAGAAATAACATATCTTGTGACCTAAAAATGACGATACATTTATTTTGCTTTTCTTTTTTTTTTAATCATCAATGCAATCTAGGTCACCAGAAATACAAGTACGTTCTCATCATCACTTTTTTTTATTTTTTTTTAGCATCATCAACCATCATCACCATCATCATCATCCACCATCAGCATATCATCATAATCATCACCACCAACTTTTCACGTTTTAAATAATAATAATAATAATTAATAATAATAATAATTAATAATAATAGTAATTATAAGTAATAATAGCAATAATAATAATAAAGGACTATGGAGGAATTCCTGTTCATTTCATTAAATTTAATTATATATAATATATATTACATATATATTATGACTGAACCACCGACACATTTGATGTATTTTTTATCATTCGGTGTTATGCTTTATACTTGCTCGCAATTATTTAAATGTTCTTTTAGTATTTGTTCAGTAAACGGCGCGTTATCGCCCCTCGGCTTAAAGAGAGGCATGTAATCGCATGCGCAAGTCTTTCATCGTTATAATCTGCCTACATTCGTTACTGGCATTCCTAGGAAGTGTACCAACCGATTTTTAAATTACTTTAATTTTTTTTTTAAATTTCTTACTTATACGCTTTTATTCGCCCACTCTACCGTTCGTACAGTCGCACTTTTACTTTTACGCAAACTTTCTTTCAAGCATTTTTGCACTTTCATACACTTTCGCACGCACTTTCATACTCTTTCTCTTTTGTTCTTACAAACCGATTCGTGATTTTTTTTTACGAAAAGTGGTGTCGACGTGATTTATTATTTATCCTTTTTTCTCAGTTGTTACTTCATTTTTCCCCTTAATCTTTTTGTTAATACACACGATTTTTTTTAAATATTCTTATTCATTCTCTCATCTCGAAGAAAAAAACAACGACGCGAAAGAAGCGAGTATACGCGAAAATATCGCGTATCTCTCTTGTTGACTTATTTTCTTTATTTAGAATATTCGAGAAAAACCTTCAAATAGGAATGCCGAGGATTCGATCTAAATATCTTTTTTTCCCGTTAACTTTATATACGAAATTACCGCTATCTAAGTTTCGATCGAAGAAGTAAAATAAACGATTTTATAACAGATACGTAAAGGCAACCGACAGACAAGATTTGCGAGCCGAATGCTTTTTGCCTTGTTTCTTTACTTTATTTTCTTTAAACTCGAACGAGCTCGATGGAACTTGAGACACGGAAACACTTCTTTAAGTCGAGATCCAGAATGAAGAAGGAACAGCTTCGACTTTTCGATGTTTTCATGTTATTTTTTTTTTAATTTATATGCATGAAAATGCAATGCTTTTGCAGCACAAAAGTTCACATATAAATTGCAGCTCTATCAAACTCCTTCAAGCTTCGCACTGCTGCTCTTCACTTTAGAACTTCGTAATAGTTCGTCGATACGATACTTTATGTTTTTTATACATTTCCCAGCGTCTTTACTTATATAAATTAAATTATCAGACACTACACACTTTATTTTAGGATATCGTTATGAAATATCGAGCGAATCCGTTTTGCGAAATTTTTTTTTGTTTTTTTTTTGTTTTTTTTTGTTTTTTTTTTTTTTTTTGTTTTAATTATAATATCCACTTTTTGAAAGTTTATTACTTGAGAGATCTTACATAACCAGCACTACAACATTATACGTGTATTCAGACAAGCAATTCGTATAAGATAGGCATTTACAAAAACCGAAACAATTATTTTAATTGACTGCGAAACCAACGAATGAAACAATAATTAAAATTTTTGCGTCGTGGCAAAGGAATAAAAATTGTTCTTAGAACGATTAGTTTCATATTCGCAAATACATTATTTTTGTTAAATGTTTACAAGTGTGAGGTGAAGAAAAAGAGAAGAGGTTTCGGAAAGCTCGATATGTATAGCAATAATAACAGTAATGGGAGGACTTAATCCTAATTTATTTCAATATGCATTATATTTATTTAAAAAATTACACTGCCTTTGAACAAAATTTGATGAATTGTCGCAAATATAACATTTCATCCACCTTTTTATACGCAATCCTTCAATTTATTTATTTATTTTTTTTCATCAAAGAATCTTTCTTCTACAGCAGTGACATATGGTAAACCTTCAACTGGGAAAGCGCATCAAACTTTATTCAAAGAAACGTGAAGGAAAATCCACTATTCTATATTCTCTTTTTTGTCTGTTTTCTTTCTTTTTAATTACGATTTCACTTAACACGCTCGTTCCTTTTGCCTTCCTTTTTCATTGAATAAGATATTTCGTTAATAAAAGAAGAATCGAAGGAAAGAGCGAAGTGGAAATCGAGTGAGCAAAGTCGGAAAGGAAAGCGGAAATGCAAAGTTTTCGTTTTGGTTGTTGTTATTGTTATTGTTGTTGTTGTTTTGTTGTTGTTGTTGTTGCGTGCCCTCGTGCGATACACATAGACTCGAATTTATTATTTATTTATTTATTTTTTTTTTGCTCTTTTATCATATTTTTAAAGATTGTTTTTGTTTTATATCATTTGCAAATAAAAGCATATTGACGACACATTTTTTAACAGGTGTGTGCTCGCGCGCACGCACATGTTAAGAAAAACAGCTGATTGTATTTACTTTTTTTTTTATCGTTTGTTTTCTGGTAGACTCTGAATTAAATAATATTAATTGCCCTTATTACTTATCGTAAACGACGATTAATACATGTCGAACGGGACATTAATATCTCGTGTTCAAGACTCCTTTGCATCCTGATACAAGACTTTTTTCCACTTTTTTGGTTGAGACGTTTTTTCATTTATGGTTTTTACTTTTTTAAATCGCTTGATTCTTCATTTCTTTCTTATTATTATTATTTGTTTTGTTTTTTTTTTTTTAATATAATTCTTTAGTACGTCAACACCACTCTAAGTCGCGAGTTTTCCCAAGCACATTGGTTGATTCACTTTGATGTCATCATTGTGACGAATTCTGCAACAGAGAAGAAGAGAGGAGGAGCGCGCGAGGCGCATATTAGCGAATATTAGTCATCGCGGCGGCGCGACCGCGTGCGCGCGATTAAATTACTCATCGGCAACACGCATACGCGCGCGCGCCTCCGCCCGCTTTTTACGTAATATATTTATAGATACGGGGGCGCGAGGGCTCACCTTCGTAATTAACCTGCCCGTCGCCGTCGATGTCCGCCTCCCGGATCATTTCGTCGACCTCCTCGTCGGTGAGCTTCTCGCCGAGATTTGTCATGACGTGTCTGAGCTCGGCCGCCGATATGAAGCCGTTGCCGTCTTTATCGAACACCCTGAAGGCCTCTCTGATCTCCTCCTCGCTGTCCGTGTCCTTCATCTTACGTGCCATCATGGTCAGAAATTCGGGGAAGTCGATTGTGCCGTTGCCTGGAAGTGAATCAGATCGGTGTTATCGAAAAACGCTCCCTCTCTCTCTCTCTCTCTCTCTCTCTCTCTCTCTCTCTCTCTCTCTCTCTCTCTCTTTCTCATTACTCGCGGGGAAAAGATTTCGTTTATTTAAATTAGAATTAGTGGGGTAGATTCCGAAAATTGCCGAATTTCTCGCCACAGTTTAAAATGAAAATTAGAGAAGGTCTTGATAATACTGGAAATTTTTTTACGTTCATTCGAGTGCAGTCAAAATTGTTTTTCAGGTATTAAAATTATTCAATATATTTAGTAATAGATTTTCGTGAATCCAATAATCTCTTAAATTGCAATTTTAGTATATGTTGAACAAAATTGATACCGTTAAAGAAAAATTTTTTTATGCGTGAAAAAGATATGTTTTGTACGCAAAAGAAAATTTTTAAAATTTGCCGAGTAGCGTTCATGGTATGGGTATTTATTGAAAAACGAGTAACTCGTATAATCGAGACGTAAATAAAAGTTCAAATATATCATTACTAAAAAACTATAGTTATATAAATTTATTTATTGGCATATGAGATAATAAATATAAAAAATATTCCTTTGAATGAGGTTTTACTAAAAATATCAATAATAATTTTTAATAGTACATAAATAATGAAAATTCAATAGGTTTTTTTGAAAAGCAATAAAATTAGAATAGAAGGAATTTTTTTTTATGTATAAATTTAAAGCACAACTTTTATTAAAAGATGTCTTACAATTAATAAGGCAAGCTAAAATTTTTTTTATTAAGAAACCTGATTTATTAGAATGATTATTTTGAATTAATCTCGGCCTGGATTCGTAGCGCTTTAAAGTGTAACCGCGTCATTGTACACACAGTTAAATTAGATTTATAAGCCTCGTTTAGGAAAATATTACACTTTTATAGAAATCTAGTGTTAATGGAAAATTAAAATTAATTCAAACAGCAAGCGTACATAAATATGGACAGTGACTCATCCCATTTGCCCATTAAAGTTTAAACGCACAGAATATTTACCGCGGTTAAGAGCGTATTTATTTTACATTTTTTTCTCTCCAGAATTACCCGGGCAAGCTTCAAGGGCGCTCTCCATATCCAATAATCCCAATTAAAAATAATCATATTTACACTGCACGAATTGTCTCAAACTTAATTGATAAATATGTTATATTAAATTTTCATTCGCAATAGTATAGAGCATAAAAAATTGTCTCGTTCTATTTTAAAATTAGCTTGTTTTTATTCAAATTTTCTTTCCCGGTTGTTGCTGAATGGATTTTTGTGGACGTTCGAATATAGAAAATTAACTTCTACACATAAACGCTATGCTTAGAATAGACATGTTAATATTCTTCTTTTTTTCTTCGATTCTTTAAATAAATATGAGTTGATGTTTTGTACTATATACTAACGTATCGCTGTAAGCGGAATATCAGGTATTGCCATGCTTTATCAACATTATTTATAATATTTAAACGTTCATGTTGTGAATTTCCTCGTACTGAACAGTTACGCTATAAGGCTCGGTGAAACTTAGTTTAAGCGAGAAAATATATTCCCTTATAACGTTAATCCGAAGTTAATGTGGCAACTTGCCGTAATAAAAAAAAAAATTCTGTTATAATTTTCATCCTGCACCCACCGACATATTTTATTGCTTCATTTAAACGTTTTTACTAAAAATGTTATGCGAGTCACTTTTATCGCGCGTCTCCTGCTCGTGTTTTCAAACAATAAATTAAATTTAAAAAGATTCGAAAAGTTAATGCAGCAATTACAGTGAGGCGCGTACATCGCGTTTTCAATTATCGTTAATTACGTATGGAGATTATTTACAGACTGTTTTATTTTTTGCTTTGAATATTACAATAGAGACATTAAAAACGAGCCGAAATCAATTTGTTTTTGTTTTGTTTACGACATTGTTTATTTGGCTCACAATTGAATGTTCGTTCGCGTGATCGTTCGTACGAACCCCTCGCCGCGTAAGGAAAATTGAAATTAGTCGTTATAGCGTTACGATAAATCTTAGCTTATATGCTTCAGAAAAATTATAATTATCTTCTGCTTTTAAATAATATGCGCGCATGTAATGCAATTATTTAACCATATAAATATTGTCATGGATAGATCGCGTAAGCCCAAAGGGAGCTTAACAATTCGTTTTTAATTAAAAAAAAAAAAAAAAAAAAAGAAAACATAAATAATGAGCTTTACGGTCTACTTACAAAATCCTTTCCGAAATCAAGGTATTTAACTCTTCGCGTAAGCAGATTATATATTTGTAATTCATAATATTCCTATATAGAACAATGCTACTTGTATATTCTATCTCGTTATATTTAAAGTGGCTCTGTTTTTTGTTGTTGAAAATTTACGTTCCAAATTTGTGTGTTTATTTATAGACTAGATAGATCTGAAATATCTACCAGCTCATACTTGTTCCTCTCCCCCTATCGGTGCTTTTTTTTCATCTCGACAGAACAAAAAAACTAGAGCCAGTTGACTCTATCCGTCAACAAAGACCCTCGGCGATACACACTTCCGAGAGTGCAGGCTTCACACTAAAGGAACTACTCCGAAAAGTAGATTTCGAATAAATTTCAGTACGCTTTTCCGAATTCTAGCGACTTTCCAGAGTTCCAATGAGTTCAGTAAAGGACTATAAATAAATTCGCAGAGTTCAACTGAGTACTCAAAAATTCGAAAAAAATTTTAATTCAAAATCCTGGGAATTCATTCCAATGGTAAAAACTCATTTTACTCAATGCAAACTCATCCAATTGCTTGCAAATTCAGTTAAAGTCTTGAGAAACTCATCCGACTCTTCTTTGCAAGCAAATTTAAGTATTTATATGAATAGTCAGTAGAAATATTTGAGATTTTATCGGAACTCTTTGGGAAACTATTCCGTCTCTTGACGAGCCTTTGGTATAATGAGTTAGCGTGAATTCTAAAGAGTTTGAACAAAATTTTCGGAGTTTGTTATAGAGTTTTTTTTTGAAAAACCGTTCAAATCTCTGTCGAGAAATTCCGCAGAATTATATCGAACTCTCTGCAATTGATCTGAATTCATGTGTTTGAAAAGAGCTGGAACGAGCCCTCACAGATTTTGAATAAGTTGTAAAAATGAATTTCGAAAAAGTTCGCTATTGGCGAATGTGTGCTTTAAAATTTGAAACCAATGTTCAGCCCTCCAGTAGAAGAGTTTAGGCTTTCTTAAAGAACTCGTTCAATTCTGTAGGAATTCGTGCCGAAACTAATCTTTTCAAATCCGTGAACTCATTCGAATTCTTTGAGAAGATCGAAACTCTGCGAACTAGTTCGAATTCTTCGAGAACTCATTCGATTTCCCCAATTTCATTTGAATTCTTAATGTGAACTAATTCGAACTCTCGTGAAATTGCTCCACAGAACTCGTTCAATTTCCTATACTCGAAGTTACTCGATCTCTTGCAGTATATATATATATATATATATATATATATATATATATATATATATATAGCGATAAAATTAGGGAGGGGAAGAGAGGGAAAGTAGTACAATACATTATGTAAAATCGTGGAAACCTACCATCCGCGTCGACCTCGTTGATCATGTCCTGGAGCTCGGCCTCCGTGGGATTCTGACCGAGGGATCGCATCACCGTGCCCAACTCCTTGGTGGTGATCGTGCCGTCTCCGTCCTTGTCGAACAGCGAGAACGCCTCCTTGAACTCGGCGATTTGTTCTTCCGTGAGTTGGTCAGCCTATTGAATTTGTCCATCGATCACATCGCGGCGGCAAAAATGAAAGCAGACAATTATTGGTCAATATTATCGTCGTCACATTCAATTGTCGATGAATTAACAGGGGGGGGGGGTCGAAGAATGGAAATAATTGGCGCGTGCGCGCGCTCGCTCGCTCGCTATGTAACTCGATATCGTTAATAATATGCGGGGATTCGGCTCTTTTTTTTTTCTTATACTTTATATGCGCAAGCTCGCCTTCGCGCTTGTTACATATTAACCGAACACCAGGACGTTTCTATATTCACGCTCGGGCCGTTTAATTGAATAATCGTAGATTCGCGACGACGCACGTTTGTTTTCTGCCTCTTCCCCTCTCGCTCTGGGGCAGCTGTTTATTCTGATTTCGAGAGCGAAGTAGCAAAGCTTGTTTCTCAGCCGCGCGATAATACCGTGTGCGGAGACCTTATTCTATGGCAATCAGGCGTCTGCGAATCGCTACTTATTAAGTTGAGAATTATAATTGACGTTTATTCGCGATGGGATTATACGAATGTATAGATACGTTTGTGATTTTATACCCCGATGTGTATTTCCTTGCATTTTACTGCTCCCGAAAAACTGTTTGGTTCGAATGCCGAGAGAACGAAAATTCAGACAGTTTGTTTGGTGTTCTTTTTTCACGTTTTTTTTTTTTTTTTTGTTTTGTTACGAGAAGAGGAATTTTCGAATGTCATAATATTTTGGTATATTTACATACGAACACATAAGGTATAGATACGTTGTTTTGAGTAATTTTTAAATTTAAATGAGTGAATGTTAGCTCGCCGTGAGGTAAAATCAAATAACGCTGTCTTGTATTAACTCAATTTATGAATGGGGACAATTCCAATTCGGCTTTCGCATAAAGGCGATTCCAACTGAAAATTTTACCAGAATATAAAATGTTTACACGGAATTCGTTTTGTTCCAAAAAATGTAAGGTTTTTTCTTTCATTAAACATTATAATTCATCATTCAAAATATGATTTGCTTATATACTATTTTTACCGTTTGTTTCGAATTGTAAATTTTTATCCTGAAACTTTACGCTCGTGAATCGCTCGATTTCTTTCTTCTTTATTTATGATACGAACCTCCTCCCTCCCTATAATTCTTCACATTCTTACATACGCGGTTAGTTATATTCAAGCTGAAAAAAAATTGCATAAACCCGTTTACAAAAAAAAAAAAAATCTCTTCGAACATATGACGTATCGATCGCGCTCTTTACCTCGTAAATCGATCAAGTTACTTAGAAAAAAAAGTCTGAGCCGAACAGTGTATATCTTCTCGTGTAACGAGAGTGTCAGCGTTACCTCTTATATTTTCAATAACACAGATCGGACGGATGACGCTGTCCAACGTTTCTCGGCGTATGAAGCGAAACGGTCGCGCAGCAAATTTAGAAATTTTTCGCGCGAAATCGAACCCCGGACTCGCCAGCCGCTACCGTATAATAATATAATGGAAACAATAGATCAAAAACGCGCGGGGCCTGCATTAATGCGCGCTAAAAACCGAATATTTGTCAGACTTCCATGGTCTATATATAGACGTGCGCTCGCGCATTTTCATTTTAGATTTTATTTCAGGTTTATAAAGTCGTAGCTGATTATTATTACGAAGCTTTTATTACTGGTCAATGAGTTGTTTTTTTTTTCGTTCGAAAGCACAGTTATGTCTTTTTGGAAGACAATTCGATAAATAATAATGAAAAAAAAAAAAAACCGAGACTAAAATATTTCGGCAATATCATAATCAAGAAAAAGAAATCCACAAGGTAAGCAATAAAGCAGGATTATAAAAAAAAAAGAAGCAGCTGAATTATAATCCGAGATTCAGTACACACATACACATAGACAGCATACGCATGTGTACATATACAATACACAAATCTTGAACAAATACCGCGCCCGTACGACGTGGCCTATTTTTTTCATTGGAAAATCGAAAATTGTTTCCTCCCAAACTCTCGAACACACTGTAATAAATATAATTCCCTGTCAGGATCGCGATTTCATGATTTTTGTTATATGGAGACTGTTTTTTTTTGTTTTTTTTTTCTTTCGCTTGATTAAATCGCTCGAAAAAAGCGACACAGCGCGGTATATGTATAAAAAGAGCTCTTGTTGCTTATAAGGTGGCTCTCTTGATATTTCTCGCCTTCCCTCCCTCCCACCCGCCAACCCTCCCGCTCTCTCTCTCTCTCTCTCTCTCTCTCTCTCTCTATATATATATATATATATATATATATATATATATGCAAGCCTACGCCTGCCGTAGAGCAGCTGATGGTTGTTCATATGTAATACACCCGACACATTTCCAAGGTGAACGAAGCCGACTGCGCGTGTGTGCAACGAGGATAATATAAGTAGCGCGACCGACGCCTGCTATCAATGACACGCGCTGATAATATTATTTAAACGAACGCCGAACGTCGCACGCGCGCCGGCTTCCTGTGATGCCCCCGCGTCGGAGCGCAAGGTTATACAAGCTTGCTCGAATTTCACGCTATACGAGTGTGCGCCACTCTCTCTGTCTCTCTCTCTCTCTCTCTCTCTCTCTCTCTCCTCTCTCTCTCTCTCTCTCTCACTATATATATATATATATAAATATATATATATACACATTCATACACATTCGAGATAATGTAAACGATAAAGAGATACAATATAAGTGTATCGACGCATACATTTATGTATAATATTAAGAAGACAGGGGAGATTCGATTACGGTTTTACGCCAAGGCGGACGCAGTTTGTATAACCGGAGCGAGATCGCGAGGCGAAAAAGCGAGTATCAATCCCAACAAAACGAAAATAAAAACACACCGAGAATGAAGCAGAACGAATCCGATTTCCATTATAGGCGTGCGAGGAAAAAAAAGAATTGGGTCGTGGTCGATGGTGAGAATCGCGCGCGAGAGTGAGAGTGAGAGTGAGAGAGAGAGAGAGAGAGAGGAACCGCGATTTCTTACGACGATTTGCCGAGGGATCTTGCTCGGGCGTTGCAGTCTTGCAGAGCGCTAATCTAAATATTAATAAACAACGCGGTGAAGATCGCATTGGGAAGTGATTCGACGCAGAGACGCGCGCAGAATCGAGTAAAACATTTTTGTTCTGTTCCATAATGCTGCATTGAATTTTTGCGAATTAAAAATTAGTAAGGGACTTCTTGAACATCTCGCTTTTCACCATTGCCATAGATAACAGACGCTGCACGATCATATACCATATTAAATCCTTTCGAAGCGAACGAAACAACAGTCTCTTACTATTTTTCCTTTCATGCATACGTATATATTGCACGACACATCGAGAGCACGTGCGCTGATGACTCGTAAAGAACGAAAAATAGAAAGAAAAAAGAAAAGAAAAGATTGCACACATCATCAGCAATCGCAGATTAAATTGCGCGAACACACACATGACAACCGCGCGCACGCATGCACGCACACACACACACACACACACACACACACACACACACACACACACACACATACACAACTGGAACGAAGTATTAAAATAGAATTTTAGCGCGCGCGCGAAGTTTAACGCAGTTAACCCTTTAACCTATGACGCGGCGTCGCGCGCACTCTTAGTCTTATCGCGCGAGATTCACCCTGTGCGGGCGCGCATTTTTTCTATTGTAATATACCGAGAAAAAAAAAGGAATGGAAGAATAAGAGAGAAAGACGGTGGTGAGGGGGGGATCGATGTACATTCGTTTTTTCTGTCCCCCCTCCCCCCTCTCTCTTACCTCACGCACTCGCAACTGAAAAAAGCCGTCCGGATATTCGACAAGTGCGGGCTATATATAACACATATATATGACAACATAACAGAACGCGCGGTGTTGCGCGCCGAATGTATTGTCGACCCGCGAGAAAAGGCGTATCGTTGAACCTTCCGAGAGGGAAAAAGCTAATTCGGCTGCGACGGTTTCCGGGGAACATGGGAGAGAGAAATATAGACAGAGAGAGAAGGAGAGAGAGAGAGAGAGAGAGAAAAGGGGGGAGAGGGAGAGTGAACTGAGAGATCACCGAGCTGAGCTCTCGGAGAGCGCTTAAAATTCTCGGGAACTTAAAATACTGATGAATATATATTTTAAGATCGGCGAGCGGGGGAAGAGAGAGGAGTGAGAGAGAGAGAGAGAGAGAGAGAGAGAGAGAGAGAGAGAGAGAGAGAGAGAGAGAGAGAGAGAGAGAGAGAGAGTGAAATAGACCGGATTAGAGAGATGCTTAAAAGAGAGCAATCGTTCTTCGTCGCGCGGAGTCTCTGTTTCTCTCTCTCTCTCTCTCTCTCTCTCTCTCTCTCTCTCTGCATCCCTCTCCGCGTATGCGCTCTTATTTATGCGAATTGACCTAATCGACGTTAATTGCGCGATTTCCGAGCCGATTGTTCGGCGCGCCAATTATTATCCCGCAGCCGTGAATCTCCACGCGTCTGTTTATAACTCAAGCGCTTTATAGATTTAACAACTTCTTTTTTTTTCGTAATACTGCCACTGTCTGCTATAACGTACGAAAAAAGAAAAGAAACGACAATTCGTAATTGCGTACACATCTTATTCTTCTTTTCGTTCATTATCGGTTTGTTTTTTTTTCCTCTGTGGAAAATTATTTTCTGCAGAGCGCACGAATCCTAATGCTTCGACAACAACAAAGTCGCGCTATATACTTATTATGTAAAACGCGCGCTTCTTTCTCTGTCTCTCTGACGTTATTAAACTTTTATGGTAACGCGGATCGGATATTATCTGTACATACACACGTATAGCGCATCCTATGACGCTTGCAGCGGCAGTTTAAAAAAGAAAAAAAAAGAATATCTCATTTGAATCGAGCCAAGTATATGCGATTCTACAGATCTTACACGCTTAAGAATGAACAAGAAGCACAAATACCAGTTCTCGCGCGATTATGCAATTGAAAAAAATTACAAATATTTTCTTTTTCCGCACTGACAAGACAATTCTTCATTATACTTTTGAGATTTTTTTTTCAACAAAATACTTCAATTGCGGAAGAGATCATTGAGCGCTAGTTTTCAAAATTATCGATCTTGCTCGATACAAATTATTATTCTTTCGCTTTTACTAAAATGACTTTAACGCGAACTTTTTATAGTATGTCAAAAACGACAATAAAGCTTTTTCTTAAAAGTCTATTTTTTTTCTCGTCGAAATAATCTAATGATTCATGGAAGTTCATTAAAATTCCCCCTCGTCAACGAAATTCTACCGCATCATTTCGAGTCGTGCAAAATAAAATAATAACTTTCCAAAAACTAATTTATCGATGCGAGAGAGAAAATTTCGTAGCAGGAAGAAAGAGGAAGAGAGCGAGCGAGAGAGAGAGAGAGAGAGAGAGAGAGAGAGAGAGAGAGAGAGAGTGAGAGGGGGAGAGCAACGCGGGGAGATGTTAGGGTTGTAAAATAAAGCTAAAATTTTATTTTTACTTTCCTTCGCAAGTATGCGCGCGCCCTCGCGCCCGCTTGATCGTAATGCACAATGGACGGTGAGCGCCTTATTCTTAGATTTGAGTCAAACAATTGTTAACCTTGTATCGATGTAACAGATTATTATTATAATAATTATCATCATTATTATTACGATATTTTCGTGTCTGTCACGAGTTCCCGAATTCGCGTGCTCGAGGGGTCTCGGCGGTAACGATCGCGCGCTATGAAAGCCAGCTCGTGCATATATATATATATATATATACACACATATATTCTCAGTCCTAAATTTTATTTTAAGTGTATGACGAAAATGTCCTTAAAATGACTTTTTTTTTGCATCGTGTCGATTCAACCTCAGTGTGTCAATATCGACTTTTGCTGCTTTATGGTTATGCGCGATTATTCGCAACATACGCAGTGAGAAACTATCGCTATAATTCGACATTTTCTTTTTATTCCGCCAAAATTCTCATCTGAAATTTTCTACAATCATTTATCAAGCAGTAAGAAATTACTTGGAGACTTTACAAATGGACAGTACGATTTAGAGCACGTCTACAAATCAAAGCCAGTCTTCGCGAAGGAAGCTACAAAAAAAAATGTACCCTGATGTAATGCATGGAGGAAGAGACTCAAAATGAAAATAAAACGAGTACCAGAGATTGTACTCGGTGAGTTCATCATTAGTAAAGTTTTCATCATAAAAACAAAAAGAGCGTACTTTCGAGAGAAATAGAGAGAGAAAAATATACGTCGTCTCCGATACACGCGCACTCCGATATCTCGCGTCATAATTGGGAGAAAAAGTATTATAGTAAAAATAACGCTTGAGTCACTTTCTGGTAAGTTAGTTTTGAACAGTCGTGAAGTTTCATGGGTAAATGAACAAGGAACGAGAGCAAATAAAACGGCAAGATGCTCGGGCTCTCATTCGATAAATACAACTTAACGAAGAAAAGTTCTTCCACGAAATTAAAGAGAATATATTGGTATTGTTCGATTTCGAAATTAGTGTTGTCTTTTGCTTTTAAGTAAAGTATTTTCGCATGACTGTAAAAAAGCCTTCTACAAAAATTTGCACAAGAATATAATTTCAACTGAAAGTGGCTCCGTGCACAACACGTATTGCCGGAAAAGTACACGAAGCCCCAGTCTTGAATGTTTTATAAAACAAAACTACAGATTTTCAATAACAAATCAGCCAAAGTTTCCTTTCGAATTTTTGTGAACGTGCACTTTGATGGTTTTAATTGAAATATTTTCATGATTTAAGTATATGGAAATAAAAAATAATCCAGATAAGGTTGAAAAAAACGGAACGGAATGGAAAACCCATCAAAGGTGTTATTGCCGTTATTTTTATATATTATTATAGTATATTTTATATATTATCTCAAAAACACTATTGCAAAATACAATATTTATGGTACAGCACTTGAGTCCAACTGTAATACGTGACAATGAAAATCATAAAGCTGTCAAAGTATAATTTACTACTAAGAAATGTTTCTTTCCATTTACCTTTAAAATCGGCATGGGATTGTTACACACACACACACACACACACACACACACACGTCAATGCAATTTCACGAAACAACTAATGTAAATTGTATTTGGACATAAAGCAACTGAAACACGAAAGAATCTACGTACACGGTAGCGATATAAACCAACAAAAGTATCTTATCTTATCTTATCATTCTTGTGTTTTTGGTCTTTTTGTCTTTGACATAGGCCATGAACATCGAGTCAGGTTTGGGACCAGTGTAGATTTATAATGAGCCTGTTTATGATTTTATTATTTTTTTCCATTTAACTTTTCGCATTTTATAAATAGAACTGGAAAAGATCATCATGGAGATTCTTAAATTAAGACAAACTAGTCTGTAAATTAAAAGAATATTAATAATGAAAATATAATATAGAAAGTACACGTGTAAAAAGTTCCAATCCAAAATTGTATTTCTTCTAATAGAAGCTTAAGCTATTATTACCCGTCCAGTATTTCTGCCCTAATAATGGACTGTCCCAATAACACAAGTCGACAGTGCGTGTATACACGATGTAGCGTCAATAACTTCAATAAAGTACGATCATCAATTATTTCACACAGACGAGGGCAGTTCGCCCCGCCAACGACGAGGCATCCGACAACACCTCCCCTCCCCCCCCCCACCGTAGAAAGAGATCCAAGTAATTTCTTTTCATGAAAATTAATAAGGGAAATAAAACACACTTGACTGTCTTTCCCAAATCTATATCCATCATGCGCTTGAGCTGCTTTCGATTTATTTTTAATGACGCTATGTTCGCGCTATATGTATCTATATATATTTGTAGATCCATAAATAAAAATTCATCATTAATTTCACTCTTTTCCTTTCTCTCATCCTTGATCTGGGGAAATAGAACGCTGTCGAGAAAGGCCAGATAAAGGGTAGATCATTCGCGCGAAGGCCAATCTCTAATGTGTACGACGGCAAGAGGGAAAAATAGATTTGATTCCGTGTTTCCTTACTCCCTGTCCCTCTAGCAGGTGTGCCTAAACGAGCCACCGCGTGGAGGGGGGTGTGGTTGGGCGGGTAAAGAGCTTATTCGAAGGGAGACCTTTACGTATACACGGGAAAACTTGGGTAGGAAAGCGCAGCGCGCGCGCGAGACACCGAAAAATCAATACGTTTACGCGGTCGCAATAAGGAGCGCGCGCGCTCGGGCGAGCAGCCGAGGGGAAACGGAAAAAGGGCCGAAATGTAAAGAACAAAAAAACAACGAGGAACGAAGGGGGGGGGACGGAGAGAATCGTGCGACGGGTCTCGCGCGAGAGACATTTCCTATCGTCGTTCGAATTACGGGCGAGCGCCGGACTTGGCCGGGCATATCTCGTGATTACACGCGCTAGTAGTGCCGTCGACGTGGCACTCGCGTACGCGCCCCGTAAGCCGAGTCTCGCGCCGACGCGATCGACAAACGAATTCGGCAAGCCCGTCTCTCGCCCTCCCGCCCCCGCCGCACCTCTCGCCGACCAGTGGTTGAGGTGTACGAGGGGACGCGCAGGTACACAGTGTCGGGATATCAGCGCAAGGACGTGAAAATACAGGCAAATCAGAATGCATACGAGGAACGAAAATCGAAGGGGTCGAGAGCGCGGGTAGGGTGAGGTAGGGCGAGGTAGGATGGGGTGGGGCCGGTCGGTCGGTCGGTCGGTCGGTCGGACGGTCGGCGCGTCGCGGTGACTCGGCCGAGCTTATATAGCCCCGCGCCAGGGGGTGTCCGGGGAGGGGTGGAAAATCCGGACGCACACACCACGGGGCGCGCGCACGAGAGGAGGAGAGGGAGACACCGGCAAAAGTGGGTCAAAGCGTATATAGTCGGGGGCGCCCGATGATTAAAACTCTCTCTCTCTCCCTCTCCCTCTCTCTCTCTCTCTCTTCTTCCCCTATAGGTTATCATATATTTGCGCATTTTTAAGATAGTCACCCTTTTCGTTAATAATCCTCCCTTGCACCCCCTCTCACTGTCTCTCTTTCTTCGGGAGGGAGAATCTATATCTGAATTTGAATCTCCGGGAAAGAATTTTCTCATGGCCCGGGTAGTACGTGTCGGTCGCTGTGTCCCACTTTATGGGTAAGAAGGTCTCAACGGAAAGCGGAAACCTCTCATGTCTCTCTCTCTCTCTCTCTCTCTCTCTCTCTCTCTCTCTCTCTCTCTCTACTTTACCCACCTTCTTGCCTGGATTATTTTTGTATTAAATAGAGAAGAGGGTCGTTGGAAGTAAGAGAGGGGGAGGGGGGCAGACACAACTCCCAGCGGTCCGCGAACAACGGTTATCGATCGTCGCTCATCTAGTTATAGAGCCACTGTATGTGGGTAAAAGACCACGACCACCGCGTCGCACCCGTGCGAAGGAACACCGAGATGTAAACTCGTCGCGAGCTCGACGAGGGTATCGCCTGTACCCTAATCCTCTTGTACATCCCTTCAGGTTCGATTTCACATTCCCCTCTCCACTCCCCTCTCCTCGTGGTCTGATATGGTAAAACGTCTTTCCTAACCTAATCGGGTGAAAGCGCGAAGGATGCCGTCTCGTGCGACTATCGCAAATTTATGGAAAACAATCCCGAGAACGAATAAGACACGACACGCCCAGATGCCCAGACGCCTATGTACGCGAAAATTGCATATCCATCTTTCCTTGCATCATCTTAATCCTCGGAATCCCCGTCAACATTCTCCCTAGAATTGGCTCGCTCTAACCTATACTCGTTTAGGCGTTACGTTGGGTTAGCAGAGCTATATAATATCGATCGCGGCGTAACCTCCGAGACACAGAAACCGTCGAAGTTCTCTCTCTCTTTCTCTCACCCTTCCCCCTTTGAATCCAATAACAAGTAAATAAACACACTGGAGTACTCGCACACGGACAGGGGAAAAAACGAACGCGCTAGTCAAGATATCTAAATATTGATTTTACCATGTTGTATCTTTTCTAAACCTCGAGCGATAGCTTCACTGCTTCCTGAATTTGCAGCTTTGCCACACACGTACACAAACACGCATGCGCGATAAGTTTTCTAGTGTTGATATATAAAAACGAAAAAAAAAAACATAGAACAATGAGCACAGCTGCGTTACTTGCAACCAACGAAGTGCTGAGAGAATACGCCCCTATTTTCTCGTCTCTCTCTCTCTCTCTCTCTCTCTCTCTCTCTCTCTCTCTCGCTAGGGAGCTTTCCCCCACAAAGGAACAGCCGTGCGAGCGAACAGCACAGGCTTGTCTATACCACCTGAAGTTGTGTACGCCCTTCGACATTCCATTCGAATTTCACTTGGACACACCGGGGGGTAGGGAAACACACTCCCTTGCCTTTTAATTACGATTGCCTCCCGATGGGTTTTCTCCCAACATATCGGATTTTTAGCTAGTGCACATCAGATTACGCGCGTAAATACATTAATATTTATTCCAGAACGATTTTGCACATTTATTTGGTCGGTTTGCCGCTAGGAGGTGACTCGTAATCGTTGTAACGCGTGTATAATAAATACCCACAGAACGCACACACGTTCAGAAACGGTTGGTCGTCCGTTGCTGTTTATTGACATTTAATTCAGCGTTAATTCAACCATAAAGAAAAATAACTAGGCGTTACTGCGGGTACGTATATAATCGAACACATCTGTAAAAATCGGATTTTCGACGCGTGCGCCTGATCAAATTTTATCCATTTCTCCTTTAGCCTCTACGTATATCAGCCACCGTCGATACGCAGCCTACGTCACCGACGTGGCTAGGACGTTTCCACCCCTTTTACGTTCCTCCGTCCCTCTGTAATCCCCACCCCTCGCTAGCGACCTCACCCCTTTACACTGTGACTTCTGTGTCCGCTTTATCTTTATCACTTACTCGCTCTGTTTCATTCACTCGCTCGTCGCGACCCCTCGCCAACCTCTTTCTCGTTGTAACGATTACATCTTTTTTCAATAGAAATGTCCAACAATATTTGTTTGTTTTTTATTCTTATTAATACGAACATTTCTATAGTTACCGTTATTATTCTTTCTGTTTAAGTTTTGAATAAGTTCTTTTCTTTTTCCTGATATGCGCACAGGATTCTTTCCGGTTTTGATAAAACGAAAAAATACGCTTTTTTCCGTACACTATCCGTATAATAATTATCTACGTTTTTATATTCGAATTTCCTACTTCGACAAATCGATCAACTCTAATGATATCGTCCACGAATTTTAGTTCGCCTCGTATATACATTCACGGATTCCCGATTTTCCGCGACGAATTCATTTCGGATATTATGTATAGAACATACACACACAGAGAGAGAGAGAGAGAGAGAGACTAACATTAAAAAAATCGAGCTCGTTGCTCGTTATACAAAGCTTTTTCCGGGTATAGATTAGAGAAGCTATTCACAGCATATATATTTATTGCTTTTTATCGCAATTGCGCTTTAAATCCCTCCATAGCGCGGGCCTTCCGTCGATTAATCATTGAGGCAATTCGATGGGAATCGCTCGTGTGAATCGAGCGTGCCAGCAATGTTATATATACGTGTAAATACACATGAGGCATCGCATCGAAAACAGTCGAGGAAACTGCGACTCCGAGACTCCGCCAAAACTCTCGGCAAGATTTCAGGAAGCAATTAGGAACTTCCTGAAGGAGAGCGGTGTGGCGGAGGGGGAGGGGGGAGATTGCACAACGCCGCGCGACTTAGCAGCGCGATAATTTACATTCCGTGAAATTCGCGTAGAAGTCATTACACACACACACACACACACACACACACACACACACACACACACACACACACACATTATTTTTCTCGCGTAAAATGCGTTTATACGTGGAAAGCATCAGTGCGGAGGCAAGAACCATCGCGCTGGCTGTTGCCGCTGATCAGCATATACACACGCATATGGTGGCGTGCTGCCTACGGCTATTCGGCGGCCTCTCGCCGCGCCATCTGGTCGTCGGAATACGAAAGGCTATATAACCATATGTGGGGCTTTTCTCGTGCTCTCCTCCACGATATACGCCGAGCGGTCTTTGATATCTATGTTATTTACGAGGTGTCCCTAAATTATTATTGCTATTTCATGCTGCCTTTCTACACCACGTAATATACGCACGAATTATAGAATTGCGCATAATACAGCGAGAGAGGAAACTCTGACAGCTGCACTGTAATTATACGCGCATGATCGCGCGGCTCTCATTAGTCATCTCGTTACAATTTGGTTGGGTGTTTCTCGTGTTACCCCACTCTCGCCCCAGCCACCTATGCAAATGTTTTTGCATACTTGGCGCCAGCAATGACGGACGGGCTATCGCATACTTATACGCCTCTCTCTCTCTCTCTCTCTCTCTCTCTCTCTCTCTCTCACTCTCTCTCTCTCTCTCTCTCTCTCTCTCTCTCTCTCTCTCTAAAACATCTATCTATCTCTCAATACATAATCGTCAAAAATAGCTGGCTGCATCGATTTTTAGCTGGACACACATGAGCAACGATGCTTGTACTCCACAGCATTTATATATGTAAGTATATATATATATATATATATATATATATATATATATATATATATATATATCAGCTGAAGAGACCTCACTATATTAGCTTTACAACTTGCGCATGCTTAGGTGCTTTAAAGAATTACGAAAAAGCGCGTAACATCAGTTCGGGAGATTTTTTTGCTAGAAGATTCGCCCTCATATTTTGATTCAGCGACGACGACGACGACGACGAAGACGCCGCCGATGACGAGAACGAGGATAAGCATGCAAATTTTATACACGCATAATCGAAGTAGACACCACTGGCGCGTGCGCACGTACGTATACAGATATAATAAATACGACAGGGCGACGAGCACGGGGCGCCCCTCCCGTACGCAGCGGCGAATCCGTGAAAGCTCTCTTTCTCGCTCCCACCCTGCTCCGATCCGCGGCGCTTCGCGGAGTCGACGTACGCGCGGGTTCCGTTCATATATATATGATTGTGAGAGAATGTATCCGTACTGTGTGCTCTCTCTCTTCTCCCTCTCTCTCCATCTTTCTGGTGGGGAAAAGAGACGGAAGAGAAAGAAGGATGTATAATATAACGGCGATAAAGAGACGGTTATAGAAGCGACGTCGGCCCCCAGAGAAATGCGCGGGGGTTTATATGTATATGTGTGCGCGGGAGCGGGTGAAATCCGCGAGCTGCTATAGCAGTACAGCAGCCCGCATACCGAGCTGCATCCGTGTATGTGTATTGTAATTTTCAACGGGGACTTAGCAGAGAGGGTACTAAAAAGGTTATTTCTTTTTTTTTTAAATTGTTTTTTTTAACCGCCATCTTTAATATATACGCGGAAAATGAAAAAAAATTACCCACATTCGTCTTCTCAATCTTTCTTTCACTCACAATTTTCATCTCGGAACAACTCAACGGAAACGCGGACCGCCAGAGAATCATCCCCTCCCCTCCCGTTGCAGATGTACATAAGCCAATACTATATATATATATATATATATATATATATATATATATATATATATATATATATGGCCAGGAAGAGAAACTGTCCGATCGATCGAGCGCACGTGTGGAGAGTATAGATTTCCCGTCGTCACCGCGGACTCCCGGCGCGCCGGCGGCAGGGCCCCGATCGATATAATATATACACATCGTCCATCTCCCTCTTTCGCTCTTGCTCTCCAGCTCGAATAATTCTCGCGGACGAGGCTAAAATCCAACGATCTCCCTCCCTTTCCCTTGCCTAGAAGACGTCTCCAATGGTTATATTCCAGACTCCATGAGCACGCTGGAATCACGGAGGGCGAACGAGTACGTTATACATGTATATATAGACACATCACCCGCACGCGAGTTGCATGACCCAGATGTGTGCGTGGTTTTAGGGGAGCGCGCGCGCACAGGGGGGGGGGCGATCATCATCGTCGTCGTGATGATCATCAGAGACGCCCGATGCTCTTTCATTTCACGCTCTCGCACTCTTTCTCTCGATTACTCACCATTTTTATTTTTTGTTTTTTGTCACTGAGCCTATTTCTCTCCTATTCTTGAACTATATTAATTCTTCTATAAGGCGGCTTCCTCTCCTCCTCCAATATTCACGGAAGAGCCGGAACTCCCGGTATATATATGTGTATATATATGTTAACGTTATAAGACACGATTAAAATTCACTCCCTGAGATTCTTCTCTCCTTGGTCCGTCTGTCGTGCACTTACGATTATATACGAATGTATCGCGAGAATTCTCGTAGATTACGGCGACGAGGTTTTTGTATAATAACGCGATGGAACACACAAGAGAGCGGGCTGTCCGGCGGCACGAATGCGGAGAGAAATTCCCCCGAAGAAGCACGAGGGCGACGACGAACTATATATATGTATAAGTATATATCTATATATACGGTTGCGAAGAAGCTGCCGGACGACGAGTCAACTTCTCCTTCTCTTCTCTTTTTCTCCCCTTCTTCTGTCTATTTCTCTTTCTCTCTCTCTCTCTCTCTTTCGCCTCTGTAGCTGCGTATAAGCCCCTGTATTTCTACTGTAAAGGTATATCGCACATGCGCGTATATACCGAACTCGCCTCCGCAATATCTTGTGTTGGCACTCGTTTATTCCCTATTCGGGCGATGAAAAACTGGCGTTTTACAGGACGACGACTCGACGGACAAGAGGAGCGGCAGCGGTACGGCTTCCGTGCGCCGACAACATGCGGAGAATCCAAGAGCGTCGGGCACGACGACGACAACGAGAGGACGATCGCAAGATTGCAAACGACGAACTTTAATAAAACGAAGAGACGAGACGACTACTCGGCGCGAGAGTGTGTCGGCTTTTACTGGCCTCCCCCGTTAGACTCTCGCTCTGCCTGCCTGGCTCGCGGCTGCGCGAGTGACAGAGACGGCATTATACTACTGATGCGCCGCGCAGGCGCACTCGTCTTCCGTACATAAATATATAGCTATACATACATATGTATATACACGTTTGTATAAACGCACGAGCATCAGGAGAGATGGCCTAGTGGGGATACATACATACATACATATGCATATAAAAAGAAAGAGAGAAGGATGGAAAATTCAACACAGCGCGAATAATATAAGCGAGGAGCCATGCTGCATGCTACTCCGTCTCGCTTTTCGCGACTTTTGCTATGTATTATATATATATAATAGAAAGCAGCGGAAAAAGTGCTTCCCCCCTCCCCAATGCATACCTATAATAACGCCAGCCATCGGCACTGCGGAATGCTAAGCGGCAAGCGCCATCCACGTACAGAGAGACAGAGAGAGAGAGAGAGAGAGAGAGAGAGAGACGAGAGAGGAGGTGGGAGAGAGAAAAGTTGGCGAGCTTGCGAGCTCGCGCGGATATCTGGCGGCGCAACGGTTATATACGTGCGAGCATGATAGAAATCGTATAAATAAAAAGTACGGTTAACCATGCAACAGTAGAATAGTATATAAATTGATGTTTCAATTGCAATAAATTGAACGGTGGAATGTATTACAAACAGCCTCCTCCCAGTTCTCGTCAGCTCCGATATTTTCCTTTCCGCTTTCTGCAACACTATCCCCCCCCCCTTCTCTCACTCTGTCGCTTTCTACAGAACTCGGGAAATTCATACAAAACAAAAATCATCGTTATAGTAGATAGCCAAAACGTATCTAACGGCCGCATTGCCGTAAGAAAGCGAGTATAGCGGCTACATCGGGGTGGGGACATGGGGACAAGCCCCGTTTGCTCTCTCTCTCTCTCTAACTCTGGCTCTCCGCGCCAAAATAAAGCGTGCGCGCGCGCATGCCTTTCTTATACGCCAATGCCGCCGTTTTCAAAATACACACATACACGCATCCGTATATAGAACGACGGAAGAGTATGGGGATTGTCATATACACATGCCGAAAAACGCTTATCCCCCGCCCATTGGGTGCGTGGGTGCGCGGGGGCTCGCCGCAAAAAATGCGAAAAGGCCCGGCGCGGTGTCGCGGACGCGCCGGCTTTACTTCCTTCTCTATATCAACTTTCTTTCTCGCTCCCCGGGGCGCGGTCCTTGTTTACGGCGGCGGCGCGCGCGCGCGCTCGCGCGTACATGGGTTAACGTGCGCATATGGGCGTGTCCGTGTGTGTGCGTGCGTCCGTGAGAGCGACTGCGCGAGCTGCTGTGCGCGAGCCGCGTCGCCGCGCCATACAGCCCCGCAGGCCGCAGCAGCAGCAGCAGCAGCAGCAGCAACGGCGGCGGCAGCAGCAGCGCGGCGCGGCGCGGCGCTGCAAAGGAGAGCGGCACTGCGACGGCGGCACTCGTGATTGGTCGGCGCGCACCTGCAATGCGTCAGCCGGACTGCCGCGCGTCGGAGTGAGACGGAGGTAGGCGCGGTGCGGTGCGGCGCGGCGCTCGCCGCCGCCACCGCCGTCGTTGCCGCCGCTGCCGGCTGCGCGCTGCGCCGGGTCGCGCTCGCGCACATATATATATATATATATATATATATATATATATATATATATATATATATATATATATATATCTATATATAAATAGATGAGACTTCTCGCGCCCTCGCGCGGCGGCTGTGGCCAGGCCTCCATAATCGGAGCACGGGGAAATGAAGAAAGGCGAAGGTGATATTATAGTGTTTCGTGTGTCGTGTTCCGACTACATAGGGGCTGTCACTAGGCTTTCTCATTCTTTCTCTGTCTGTCTGGTGGGCTTCTCGAGGTTGTGGGAGATGATCGACTTTTGACGGACACTATATATATATATATATATATATATATATATATATATATATATATATATATATAGTGTATAATGCGAATGTCGAATGTCAATAGGATTATATATATATATATATATATCGCTCACGGGGATGATGCGCTGCGGTGCTGCGACACGGGGTGCGCGCAAGCGCATCGGGCTGGATTTTTGCCCCTCGAGACCACGGGCGAAAGAGAGGGGGGTGTATATATTACTTTATTAATTAATTGTGCACTTTTGTATTCTGGAGATTTGGAACGAGAGACCAGAGGGTCGCGAACTTTGTTTAGGGATTAAGACTCTAATTAAAAGTTGTGGTATAATATAAACAAGAAAATGCTCACCAGCAATGAGACGTTTTGTTAGCTAATATTTTATTTATAATTGTAAAAATACATACATTAATGTAATATTCACCTGAAGGAAATTAATTATATATATACATGCTCGAGTTAATGAACTTAGATAGTTTTCGAATGGGTTGACTGAACGTAATATAATTATTAATAAAACTGTTTTTAAATGTATATCTCTAATAACACAACTTACACGAATCGTTATTTTTTATAGACCATATAGTAAATAGTAAATCTAAACATTATAACGTTCAAATATAAACTTCGTTTTGTCGACAAGTTTTAATATTTTCTTTATTTTGGATCAATAAGATCAAATTAGATATAATTTAATTTAATATATATATATATTCATAGTTCGGTAGTATTGGATTTGGATTTTATTCTTGCTTTTAACTTATACAGATAGCAAGATTCCATCCGAAAGCTTCTTATATCTTATATATTACACTTAGAGAAAATTTTTATACCGAAAAATGTATACTTACAATCTGGAAATTCTTATTAGAATGTAATGAACTTTCACAGAGGAAATCATGGATCATTAAATGAATATTTTATATCAGATTTAGTAATATTTGAATCTGTAATTAAATTCAAGAACTAGTTGGGATGTAATTATATGAAAATATAATGGCTTTGTGTCTTTATTAATAATGTACGTTTATCATTGAAGATGGTCGTGCGATCATGTTACACTAAAAATATAACCGATTTTTTAATTTTGTGAATACAGGAAATTATAAAAAGTCAAATAGTTGTATTTTCAAAATTTGTAACGAAATATTATGTACTTAAGTTTTGCATGAAAATAAACAATTATGGTTGTTTCATTTAATTTAATTGAGAATCTGACTCTACTCATGTATGTATGATCTTCATTGTTAGATTATTTACCAATTACTTATATATATATATATATATATATATATATATATATATATATATATTTACTTTGGTTTCTCTGTGGACGCATCCACTATAAGAGGACAAAATTGGAAGGTCGGCATTGTTGAGCTTATATATATATATATATATATATATATATATATATATATATATATATATATATATATATATAATGATGTATAAACATGATAGTGATCATAATTCACAATACTAATTTGGTACCTGTAACTGAACTCCACCCATAATTATCTAATTGCGTTCATCATTATTAACTATATGTATGATATTGGAAATGAAATTTAAAGTCCTGAAATATATAAAGTAGTTGACAATTCATCTAAAATTTATTTATTTAGTGTAAACTATATTGCGAATGAATTTGACAATGAAGCTTCAATTGAAAGGAAGCCGTGAAAACAATGGTCTTATGATAGCTTTACTCTTTCATTTAAGAAAAAATATCGCGTTATGCTACTGTAACTTGATTATCAAACCGTGTATGGGTTCATTTTTAGCTCAAACCTTACACACCAGAAAATATGATAGATGAGAAAAGTAAAATATACACTCAATAAGTAAAGTATTTTACATATTTATATTTCTAAGAAAAACAATTTTTTTCAATATCCATTACATTTTGATTTTCTGTATATATATAATATAATTCTGGGTTATTTTCCAAGTTCTCGTTTACTTTCGGTCCCGATATTGTTGGTAGGAATTCAAATTTATGAAAATCAAATAAAAACAGTATTATAATGGATGAAACCCAGCTGTTATGCAACCGACCTTTGAAAAACATGACTTAAATTCAATTTCCCGTATATCAGTGCGATAGTTTCCGACACAAGTAACAAAACAAACAGACACGTGTGAATCCATTCCCATTCTGTGCAGTTGTAACTTTCTTCTTGCTTATAAATTTATAAAATAGTCATAATAATAAGAATAAAAAGAGATTGTGACAGTTAATTATGATAATCAATGATATAATTAAGTGATCTTTGCAAATAGCAATTGCTTATGTAAGAAGTTAGAAAATGATGTTTGTATCTACTAGTTTACTTGTTATGTTATTCTTTGGATAATACAACGACGCTCAGTTTACTTTACCTATATGCTTGATTACTTGAATATACACTTTGGTATATATAAGTATATATAGCTTTGGTATGTTTGCCTTTTACAATATTCATACTTTATATACTTTCTTGATATTCGCCATATCCTTATTGCAGGCAGAGCTTTTCGACCCGCATTCGTTAATAAAACAATGCGATATTTAAATTTATTTAATAATCTTATCTTAACAACTTTTTTAATAAGGTATTCCACACTCTTTTGAAATTATATGTTTTTATTTAAATCTTTTAGGACTTAACTAGCAAGATTAGATCTTTAATTAACCAACTTATTAAATTTCTTATAATTAAAGATTTAATCGAGCGATTTAATTATGATGATTTTCGTAAAGGGATTATTTACTCCATATAATAATAAATAAATAAACGCTCAAATAAATTTATTCATATACATCCTTATTCATTCGAAATAAAATATTGTAACTTTAGAATGCTTCAATGTAAAGTAGACTGATGTATATATGTTTCAATGCTTTCATATATATATATATATATATATATATATATATATATATATATATATATATATATTTCAATAAGAAAGTTGGACTTTTTATCAAAATTGTATATCTTAAATATCTTATTTGCGTCGGCCAAAATTGGATTTCTCGACCGCATGGCTTAACAAGAGGTTTTTTATAATACTCTAAGAAAAATCCCAACCCCTCCGACGATAAAATCTTACGACGACGCTTTCATAAAAAAAAAAATTTAATAACCAAAAAATTCGGTTAAATTAATTTTTCTGTTTTACAGAAAAGAAATTAGAAATTTGAATGGACCGAGGCACCGATATATATATATATATATATATATATATATATATATATATATATATATATATACAGGCCGAATGGTTCCAATATCATTATATGCATAGAATTTTCGTTTAATTATCCCGCCCCTTCCACTCATCGAATACGCAATTGCTTTACAATACTTTGACCCGCGCGGTGAAAACGTTTCTTATAGAACGGACACTCCATTCCTCGTTCGCGGTTTATCCCATATCCATCTCCGTGCCGTATCCACTATCTTTATCGCATATTAGATTCCCCGTCCAGTAATAGAATCTACATCAATTTGCGTGCAGCCGAGGCTGTCTATTCTTGGATATAAATTAATTCCCTAAAAGAAAAAAAAAGAAGCGGACTTGAATTCGATTCTTTCGAATTCTAATTTAAACTTTCTGCACCGTATAGGCAGGATACAAATTTACGACTACATATATATTTAGGTTGTATTTGAATTTTTTAAGAATAACGTATATGCCTTTCAGAATCTAGTTTATTAATTATTAATTATCATATGCAGATAAAGAAGTTTCAAGACTAAATATAATAAATTGTTATTCATATATGTAGGTAATTCATAATTCATTTGTGCACGTACCGAAGCAGAATGTATTAATTATGCGAAGCTTTTAGTAAATGAGACTAACAGTAAAAAATTTTCCAAAGGAACGAAGTTTTTTTTTCTCTCTTCTATTAATACAGCTTAAATGAAAAATTATCAGAGTGCAATTTTTTTTCTTTTTAATAAAATATGCGATGAAAGCGCAGAGCTATACTCTAAAGAAACTTTTCTCCGATGTAAATTTTAAATACGTATTTAAACAAGTATTTCACGTATTCCAGAGTTTAATTTAGTATATGAATTTCAATCTACACACGCACACACACACACACACACACACACACACTGAGTATTTATCCGAAGTTTGCAGCAATATATATATATATATATATATATATATATATATATATATATATATATAAAAGATAAACTTGAAATATGGGTCATGCGCTAGGTTGTATTATGTAACCTTCAGGAAAGTTTTAGGGCAAAAGCGAATATAAGTAGTATATAAGCATAATGTTTAACAGACATGAGGGAGTTTATGAACTATGTATATATATATATATATATATATATATATATATATATATATACATATATACATATATACATATATACATATATACATATATATATATATATATATATAGTGTAAATAATAATTCGAAGATATACATAGTCCATATATATGCAATGCACGTTAGAAATACGCAGCGCAAAATGAACGATCAAATGTATATAACATGTTCAACCTGCCAGTCCGCGTTTCGGGGTCTGAAAATTCAATTGAGTATCTTGAAAGTCGCGAGCAGCGAATTGTCATATATAGATTCTCCTACCGGAATCGTATGGGAGACGTTCGCGGCCAAAATTCTATATGCATTTATATGCACGGGAAACATCAGCGGCGAGTTATGTCCAGCTCTGTATACGGTAGTTCTATTATGGGAAAATCGATTTAGACGCTGTCTCACCCTAATTAGACCGTGAAGTATCGAATCGAACGATATATATTCATTATATTATGTATAAATATAAATATACTCATACACACACACACACACACACACACACACACATACAGTTGTCTCGAGAACGGAAAATTTTTCTAACGTACAGAGTATATATAGAGTAGAGTAGATGCACACATTTATTTGCATTAGTTTGCGCAATACAAAAGTATTATCATAGTATATATATATATATATAAATTGTAACGAAAATTGATGAATGTATAACATGTGTTTATTGCATTTGCCATTACGCGAGCACATCTTCGCACAAATATTCCTCGTAAAATTTCAATAACATGTATAAAATTTCCATAACATATATATTTAATACACTGTTATCTACAATGCCGCATTATTATAGTTGATTATGCAATCCTTTAATGGCAGTAAAAACTAAAATATTATCATCTTGCAGTTCATCAATATTCAGTGAACAGCTCAGTGTAAGTTACAGAAGCGACAGGCAATGCATTTTATATGGCACGTGTCTATAAATAATATATATGTATATATATATATGCAGAATATAATGCAAATATGAATCAGAACTAATTCGTGCAACTATCAGTCATTCGATTACGCCGATAATACGCATCTTAAGCTCGCACGCTTGTAGACGCTTAGCGAGAGACACGGATGATTTTCATATGGGCTCGTTTCATTGCACCTTGTGTCTTATTGTAATCCATCTTCGGCTGTTCGGAACTGCGCGGCAGTATCGGATCTATAAAGCTGCCGCCGAGGTACACGCATGCATATCTCCCTTTTGTATACCAATTGCCAATGTACCTTTTTCAATATAATGTGTAAAGATTATTGTCCGCTTGTATTTATTATTATCACTACACATGAATAATTGCGGTATATTATGTATAAAGATTTTATCCGCTCCCAACAAATCATCCCTTTATTTCACGCGTGTAGATAAAACCCGTGAGTTATAGGAGAAAAACACATAAGAATATTATAGATTAGAAAAGGTTCTTAAATTCGAATGAAAACCATTTTTTTGATAACTGTAGCTCGAACAATGAGATTATATGCGTCGAACAATTGTCTATTGTTCTTAAATTTTTTCGAGTTTTCTATATTAATTGCATTATGCATTATATATATACATGTATAGTTTCGATTACACTCATGCGGAAAGCACTATATATAACTACTATGTCGGAGGGACTGCACGTACGCGTGGGAGTATATATATGCATATATGGGCCAAAGTGCATGCAGTCCTAGAGAGCGTGTAACCGCGTTCGGTCGGATCCCTTGAAAGGGCACGTAAGTCAATCTAAAGTTGCACGCGAGAGATTCTGCTGCATGTGTATATATATATCATGCATACGCCGCCAATTTTCTATATATATGTACAAGTGGGATGAAGGACGAGATACTATTATAGGGCGTTTAATAGTTGACGCTTTATCCTATACATATTTACATATTTTTCTATACCCGTTTATATATAAATAAATAAATAAATAAATAAATAATATATATATATATATATATATATATATATATATATAGATGATTGTCTATAATCTGGATTGAATGTTTAAGCTTTAAAAAGCACTGCAAGTTGCTTTGAAATTCCCACTATGTTAAAATGAATTCATTGCAGAGTAAGTATCCTGTAATTGATCTTCTGTGTTTGAACATAACGATAATATAAAGCGAACTTATTATATAAAATAAATACCATATTTATTGAACATTACTGTCGAAGATGAATTTGATGTAACGCTATTATTATTGAGGGAGGGATTACACATTTTTTCTTTTTTTGGATTCAAAATCATGTGATACATACATCGGATTGCAAACTCGTTATGACTTCATTTTATTCCAAACTTGATTAAGTATTTATATGAATTTATATGAGTACTTATATAGTATAAAGTGTATAAAAATAATTAAGGATTTTTCACAGGTTCTAAAGTATCTCATAAGAACAAATTGCACGGAAGTTAAAAAAAATAGAAATATATATATATATATATATATATATATATATATATATATATAATAATAACAGTTCTGTGTAATACTAATAATTCAATTATGTTACAATGAGGTAAAAAAAAGACAGATTTGCGATATTCCGAATATCTGTATTTTCCTTTGAATACGTCGATAATTTATTGACAGACTTTTGGATCGCAGTACATTTATGTCAGCTAATTTATTTTTTAAGTAATCTTCCGACTCGTAAACTCGCTCGAAAAAAGTTATTAGGTCAACGGTAACGTATACGTAAGTAGACATTTGCCAAAGTGGAGAAGAGCTTTATACGCAGTATAAAAATTTATATTTTATATATACCTGTTAACGGTTCCATTGTTTATTAACGCGAATCTGAATTTTAAGAAAAATTATATATAGAATAAATTTCTCTGTATTATACAAATATGTGACGCTTTACTTTCACAGGTTTATATTCGAAAAATCCCGCTACTGATCTTAGACTGTCGATAGAGTAATGTATGGCTTATTTTTTGTTCTAATACAATTTGTTTATTATTGTTTCGTATTTTTTTATCCCACCCTTACGAAGCTACAAATAGCTGTCAACGTGAAAATACGATCATAAATATTGCATAGAACGTAGATTTTATATGGACGCTTACATTTGGACTACAAGCTATTATAGAAGTGCTATTCAAAAACGTATCAGATCAGCCGTAACGTGTCATTATATAGAATCTGAAACGTACTGACCTTGAATTCCTCTAATTTGACATGTACTAGTTAGTAGAGTTCCCATAATTATTTTCATATACAACCGTATGAACAACTTTATATGTAAATAATTTACATATAAAGTAGTATATATAATATTTTATATATACTATATTAATTAATTAATACAGTTCTTTTCAGAACTGTAAAACAACAGTTCAATTAGAAATATAGCGTTGCTATTCTTAATTTTACTTTACTATTCAAAACATTACGGCGTTTTGTATGGACGATCAATACTAATCGAATGATTATTTTTATTCTGCCACCAGTCGTATAATTATGTAAATTTCTTATTCCCTAATTTACCGATCAATATAAAAATCGAGCAACACCCGAGTCACATCGTAAAATGTCAAAATGCGTATAAACTAATAAGCAACGAAAAAAAAAATTTTAAATCTAGAATTATACTTCATAGCAAATAAACAGGGAGAAAGAGAATTAAAATAATATACTTGCTTCGTCCTGTAGGAATAAACGTGAAAAAGTTGAAATGGAAAAGAGAAAAAATTGAGGACGACGAAGAGAATCTCTGGTAAATGTGCACCAACAAAAAACAAACAGAAAGGAAACACAAAGTTGATAGAGAGGAGAGAAAAGAGAGCAGCGCGTAAAACAGAAGTAAAAAAGAAAAATGCAAGGCAGAGAATAGAGAATACAAACCTCGGGCGCGACGCGCTGCCGTATAGGTGTAGGGCGAGAAAAAAGCAAACGAAAAGCGAAGACGCGGGCTATAGGCGAGGCGGGTTAAGGGGCAAAAAAACAAAAAAAAACAAAAAAAAAAAAAAAACAAAAACAAAAACATGAATTTCAAACGGAGAGCAGGGTGAAGGGGTATATTGTATAAGGGAGAGCTCGACGGGGTAGAAACGGGGCAAGAAATAATCCGATGGGCGATAATAACGTTAGTTGGAACGTTTGCTGGGTCGGGCCGAGGGGCGGAGTCGTAAATATAAAAGGATATCAAGATGGAACAGCCGGCGGGAGCTGAAGGAAATATACGCGCATGGAAGTGGATCTACATTATACGTATTTCTACATTATTTCTCGGGGCTCTCTGCGTTGCATTTCGTTAATATACGTGTGCGCATGTGTATAAGGTTGGTGTGTAGATACGAGGGCGCGCGTCGTGTATTTTAGGCGGCGTTACAATAACACCCATAATTAAAGGAATTATAAACTGCAATGACATATTAAAACTTTTACTCGATTTAAAAAAATTAAGAAATCATATACTTCCTCGCCTTTTTTCAGCTGGGAACACTTACAGAATTACTTTCTTAAAGTTCATTATTTCTCGCTTACCATTATCGCCCCGATTATCGATTTCTTCGCTAATGTATCGCGGTTCGATAGTTCCAAGCGCTTCCGAGTCACATCGATGGGCTTAGGTTATCTTTTGTAAAATTTTATTTTATTAAAATAACGGCTCTTCGATACAATTAGTTGCCATTAACACTGAATACGGTTTTAGGGAACGTTTCGAAATTTAGAAACGATTTTGAAACTCCTTAACGATTAACGAGTTCATACGGAGCTTGACGTCGCCTATAGTTTGATTCTTTATATCAATGTATAAAAAATGAATGACAATCTCGTGAAAATAGCAGAAAGTCCATTGTGTAATTATAGAATTAATAATGTTATTTTCGTATCTCACACATAGTAAATTCATAAACATTTTTATCGGCCTTACAGTCTTTATAAAATAAATGTAATTATAATTATGTAATATGAGAGTCAGACTGTCCTTGTTTATAATCAGCCCCGTAGAATGTGAAATAAAAATAACTACTAAGAATAAACATGAATGTAAAATAAAACAAAATATAATAAAAAACAATGAAAATAAAAATATAATAAATTAAAAATAAAAATAATCGATATGCTGTAATAATGTACACCTACTAAATTTACCCTATCTTCTTGATGCTTCTTCGTCCGTCGACGTTTCGAATCGCTTCGGTCGATCATCAGGGGCTGTTTATAATTCATGCTCAGTAATAATTCATACTTAATAATCGATTAGTATTTGTTTATAGGTCAGCCTGGGTTAATATTTCAAAATTTTATAATAAACTTGTTTATACAGTTGATTCAGTGTCTTCATGGCCAAAAATATCGCTCAATCTAGCGAGCGTTAACAAAGTGTCGTCATATAGTATAGGAAGATATTAAGATATACGAAATCGCTCGCTGACGATCGATTCCAGTCCCGTTTCTGCGCTACGCTCGGATGCTACGCGAATGAATATTTCCTGGACCCTCCACAATCGCTGAAATTTAATGCCTCGACAGCTATGAAATGCCTGAAAATGGAAGCACAGTCTCGTCCAATCCATCAAAATGTAAAGATAATGGTATAAAACGCGCTATACACGTAAATAAAACGGATATAAATAAGGTTACAAAAATTCAGTAGTATCGCCAAGTTAGCAATATAGTAATTTTATCGTCCTTACCCTGTAGTCTTAGATGGCACATTTTCCGAAGAGGATCCTGAATTGCGCCATGTACAGTCAAAATCCATTGGATCGCTTAGAAAAATCCAGGGGACGAAAGTTTGACATTTGCAGAAGCGAATGACGAAAAAAGAAATTTACCAGCCAACAGGCTCGGTTGGGGGGCAAATTCAATTCAAACATAGGAGAAATACGTTATTACGTGTATAAATATTAACAGATCGCTTGCTCAGAAGAACAATTTATCTCGTAATTTTCATAAGTAGAAATATATCCACAAACGACTGGTAGGCACTCGTAATATACGTATTTAAATAAAAAATCAATAGTTACAACGTAATTTAGTCAGATATTTGAATGAAAAATTTATGAACACTTTACGAAACCCTTCGTACATACGGTCCTCGGTGACCGGAGCCACTTGAATCATTCAACGCGCATTATCCTAGTGTTGAGTTGAACTGTAGCCTTTTTCTTTGTTAATTTATTTATTTGACGTCGCATCAACCTTATGGTCATTAGCGACAACTATATACATATAATATAGCAATTATTTTATTATGTTATATAGTAGCGTATACAATGTTATTTTGTTCTTAACATTATCATCTTCTTTATTACTTGCTTGGTGTTTTCACATTCAATTAGCATATGTTCAACTGTTATTCGTAGATGAAAATTTTTTTTTAATTCTTCTATCTTTAGGGGACTGTAGGCTTTTTGTAATATCTTACGTACAGCTATTATTTTACCGTCGAGTCCCTGATCCATTCTCGAAGGGATACGTATTCTTCACATACTTTTTGCATGATATTTTAGAATTTTTATTAGTAAGTCTTTGTGTATATCGAAAACGGAAGTATTTGTCTAAAGAAATATGTATCTAGTGTATATCTAAAGTACACTAAAAATTACAATTACCTGAAAAATTACAAAATAATTTATTGTAAACATTGATCTATATCAGAAGTTTTGGTTTCAGCGAGTTTCTATGATTGAAACAATTATAATGACATTAAAATGGTTAAGCGATGTTCTTTCCAAACTAAAGATTTTACTTCATTGAATATTCCATTCATTGACGGTAAACTGGCATGCGATTCATCACGTCGTTTATGAAAACTTATATTACTTTTGTAAGGACATTCCTTTATAAGCTATCATATAAATATTTTGAGCTTTATATCTTTGATTCTTTGAAAATTCTAAAACTCGCTCACCTATCTTATATATGTTGTACTTTTACTGTAATTTCATTTATTTCCTTCAATCCTCTTCACTCTGCGTAGGTTTAATTCTCATTCTTTCCGCCTTCTATTTTTCTATTTTGTCATTTGAGGATCACTGGACACATACCGCAATCCTCTAGTATCCTTATGCAAATTCTTCACTTCAGGCGCTACGCGATTGTATTTTACACATTCCGCCTTCAATGGGAAAATATTCATCATTCCTGACCTTTAATTATTTAAACATGTCCAAACTTCCATGATTCGCGCACGTTATTATACAGCATATATATACATACATACATACATATATATATATATATATATATATATATATATATATAATATATACATATATACATATATAATATTCAAACTTTGTATAATACAAAGGTTACATTGTTTCGCCTTGTCATCTTTCGCCAAACTTTAATGTACACATATTTTATATAAGGATGAGCTAAAACTTTGTCGCGTGCCTTCCGTCGTGCCTGTGTCGCGCAACCTTCTTTGCCCTATATATGTATGAATATACATTATAAAAAGTTACTAATGCGCGCAGATCTATTTATAAAATGTAGAGCGTTGAAGTTTACAGAATGATATTGTAAAATAAAGAAAAAATAAATTACTGTAATCCTGCAAAACAATACGCGAAGACCACGGCGAGAAGGTAGTATAAGACATAATAGCTCGCATAATAAAGTCAAGATAATAATACAAGAATATCATAAAATTAGCAGAATTAATATTAAAAGTGATAATGAAGAAATGTTCAACAATGATAAAAATGCATGGAAATAATGAAAAATAATGTAAGAAAACGTAAAACAATGAGAAATATAACGAGCGGTTTTTCATTCTCGTAACAGTGGAGGGAATTTTTAATGCGAAAACTACGATATGCAGCGGGAACAAAAGAATGTGTAAAATTTGAGGCAACATTCGTGTTTTTTATTAGCATTATCCAACGTATTTCTGGGATCAATTATAAAGAAGAGAGAGAGAGAGAGAGAGAGAGAGAGAGAGAAAACCAACAAAGTCTGAAAAATATTTGTCCGAATGACAAACGTATCGTTTTCCGTCAACATTTCTTCAGAATGAAACGTGTATATATATATATATATATATATATATATATATATATATATATATATATAGAGAGAGAGAGAGAGAGAGAGAGAGAGAATCGATTAAATGATTCCAGGTATCATAACGTATGAAAACTGTTACTATCGTGGCTGTCGTTATAATTTAAATTAAGGAACTGTATCATCGATTTTATCATCTATACATACTATTGGCATGAATGAATTTTTGACGCAACGTCCTCCCTCGCCTCCCCCCCCCCACCGCCTGAGCACTGACACGGAAACGTTTTCGACCATCACCAATATTAGACTCCTAAAAAATAAATGCTAATGTATAAATACGGTAACTCGATAACTGTTTTGTTTTTCGCGCGCGTATAACGCTCAATAATATAAGCGTGTGGTCACACAAATTATTTTTAATCTCTCTATTCTCGCTTGAAGCCCAATTAAAGCGTCAAACTACACGGGTGGTTAAAAATAGGAGCGCGCGTATCACTCCTGATTTCCCCGGACAATGTGTATACGTTATGTAAAGTGCGATTATGACCTTTGAGATTGTATTTTTTTTTTTTTTTTTTTTTTTTTTATTTATTTCAACAAAGCTCATATTCACATAAACAATATACGCTGTAGCACATTCTTACGCTATTGTTTTACGAAAATTGCTAGATAAGATTGACAGTGTATTTTACATAAGTACATATACAGCGAGTTCTTTTAGCTTTTCCTATGCACACGTAAATAAATCGCGGTTTTTCTTGCCTCGAGTTTTACTTTAAACCACGATCTGCTGAACTTCAGCTGTATTCATATTCGAACTTTACTGAGATGCATAAAAGGACTAATATATTTCAATCGTAAAAATTCGAAGGAATTTACTTTCTTGAATATTAGAATTTCTGATATTGTTGTCAAGTAATGTTTGGTTCTTCGTGCGAGTTCTCTAGCGACATCTGATGCTTTCAAAAATACAAAAATCTGAGCAAAATAATACATTGAATCGCATAGAAAAGTCACTTTAAATTGCATGATTATTTCCATTAGTTGCAATTCTATACTTGTATATATAATTTACTGATTTACCGAGGATTAAAACCACGTAAAAAAAAAAAATTCTCTCGCGTATCATTGGCATAATTTTCCTTCTGCTTTTAACGGTCGACTCGGTTAGTTGTCGGTTTTTCGAGAAATTATTTTACTTTATATGCAGTAAAAGCAAGAAAATTGCACGTTCTTTACATCAACACGAGTGCATCCACTGGTTTCTTTTTAATCCCTCCAACATGATGTACGGAGGGAATGGGCAATCCGATAAAACGCAGAAATAGAACCACTTAGAAAACGACTAGAAATTAGCAATAATTAAGAAATTACACTTTTACGACTAATACGATTAATAAAACTTTTTTACTTATTAATTTATACTTGTTTCGATTTTGCTGCTAAAAGTAAGGGTAATAATCAAATTTGATTATATGGAGAAGAATTATTTGGACACGTCGGAAAAAAGTCGCATATCTTAGGAGTGGAAGAACTTGGAATTCTAAAACGGCGCAGAACTGCCATTTGGAGATAATGGGATTTGTCTCGCTTAATCTAAACAAAATCCTTCGCCCATAAGTCCAAGTCTACCCTTCTCAATTTAAACTTATTCCATGAGCATGGAATAATACATGAGAAATACTGAGTAAATAATTCAAATGCAATGTTCTTTTTTAATGTTATATTCTTCAATAAGTCAATGATACTATTTAAGTTGAAAAAATAATTTATGCTCGCATCTCTGAACGCCGAGATAGTTCTGAATAAATATTTATACTTCAAAATACACCAAGGAATCGTAATAGAGATCTAACGCAGGACTATAAAGAGGCGTATACGGCTAATCTACTATCTAATAAAAGTTGGATCATTAAAATATCATTCCATTATAATAATGTACCTAGTAATTAATTCCGTAATTGCCATCAGTTGACCCAAGAAATATATAAATACAATTATAGTCGCAAGACAAAGTGAATTCTTATCGATCAAATACCGCAGAAGCACTCACCGTAATTAATTAATCTATATCTAATTATGTTTACCTACTTAAACCCATTTGGAGCCTTCTCCTTTATTAGTTCATTATATACAAACATGTTGGTTAGAATTATAGAATAGTTGCGGATATTTTAATGACATTCCCCAATATATCGAAGTATTTGTGGTTAGAATTTTTTTCCTACACTCATATGTATATGCAGATATAAATTTTATAGCATCATATTATCAAATAGAACCTTATAAGGACGATACATGGTATAATTTTATATACATATACATATATATATATATATATATATATATATATATATATATATATAATGAGGAAGTGAGAAATCGATACGAACCATGAACTTTATGGCAGTTCTTTTTAAAGTGATTTTACGATACTCTTAAAACGAAAATTAAACTTGAATTTGACATGAATCGAAAAAAACATCGAAGCGTATAATAATAAGCGATTCCCTGCAGCTTTCTTAACTTTTACAGATAAAACAGAATATACTATTTCCTATATATATAAATATAATCCATTCGTTCCGATGTAAGAATGTGCATTCCGTTTTCAATTTGTAGAATCGAAATCGTATAATTCCGGGAAATGTCCGCGAAAACTTCTGCGCAGCCCGTGGTCTCTCGAATCGCGCATTCGGGACGGCCTCCACAAGCTCCCTCCCCACTAAGATAACCCACGTGTAAGAGCACATCCCGAGCGTTATAAGACCTTGCCGCGGTATCGGAAACGGTGAGCACACGCGAGCGCCCCCGAGACCTCGCCTCTATATGTGTATATATATATATATATATATATATATATATATATATATATAACATGTTGGGATGCTCCGCGGGGGCGCTCGCGTATCCTATCTCCTGCTCCCTCGGGCCACTCGCGCACGTTATTAAGGAATGCGGAACGGGCGGAAGTCAAGGGGGAGCGGACGGGGGTGCGTTTAGAGGAAGGAAGATTGCGGGTGGGGGGGGGGGAGAAAAAATGAAGACGGGGGAGCACAGAAAATGCAAGGCGCCCAGGAAGCCGAGCTGGGGATGAATAATTCAGAAGCTCGTAGGGGGCTTCGAGAAAGGAAGGGGGCCGCTCCTGCACCTGATGCGCGTTTCTCTTTCACTCTCTCTCTCTCTCTCTCTTTATTTTTCTCTTTTTCTGTGTCTATCTCTCTCTTTCATCCGTCCTAAGTTTGGGGTGTATTTTTACGCGGGTAATGCAAGGGAAAGATAGAAAGAGAGAAAGAGCATAGGGGAAGTAAGATGGAATAAGACAGAGAAATAAAAAGAAGACGTGGAGAAAAAGGAAGCGGAGCTTTTAGAGATGCTGATTTGAAGAATTACGACGTGCGAAGTGGTTTCGCGCGTCTCTCTCTCTCTCTCTCTCTCTCTCTCTCTCTCTTTCTCTCTGACTATCTGTTCCTCGACCCTTCACCCCCACAACCAATACTCGATTCGCTTTTGGGTCACATTAATGTTAATCGTCTAGCTTCCCATTTCACTCTCGTGGAAAACAAATGCAAGATATCAAGCTAAGATGTCCTTGCAGTTACGAAAACTTTTTTCACTGAGGGTGAAAGTGATAAACATCTTTCTATTGCAGACCATCAATTTTTTAGAGTTGATCTTCGATATTAGCTCGGAGGAGATGTTGGTTTTTATGTTCAGCGACAAAATAGTAGGGAAATCCTATTTCATTCGGGGGGAGACATTCTTAAATTTTTAATAGCCTATAATTACTAGTTGCTGTTATTTATGGTAGACTACATACTTATCCTACATATATTTTATTTTTTTTTTGAATATTCAGAATAAATTCAACCAAATTATTCAAATATCATTATAACTGACGATATCAATATAAATGTGCGCTAATAATGGAGCTTAATCCCACCTTCGTAATCTCACACTCTCGAGATTTCGTCAAATCTGAACCAAATCACCATTATATCTGGATTAATATTATTGAATTTACAACATTGTCAAAATTAAAAGCTCGTTTCATTGTAGGATATGAATGCATTGTAAACGCATTGAAAATTAACAAAACACAAGCTATTATAGATTGGATAAGATCACGTTGTCGAAAGCACATCGACATTTGAGCTTGTCGTGCTAGAATTAAAATAAATTGTGCCAATTAGTCTTAGCGTCATGTGCCTGATCCTCAATCTTTCGTGTTGAAAAACTTGAAAATGCCTTTTGTTGATCATTTTATCATTTAATCCTGTAGCTATATTAAAAACAATAATATTGATTTAAAACTGACAATTGAGGATGTTCAAATCTACTCTTAACATAATGGAAAATAGGAATGAAACATGTAGAATTGCAAAAACTGGAAACAGTTAAGATCATTGTTCCTGTTTCAAATTATTATAGGCATAAACAAAAAATTTTCTTAACTCAGCAAAAAATAATTATATATGTCTAGAAGCTAAATAGAAAGTTCTAAAATCATTAAATATTACGTACTATCGTATAAAACTGTACTATCCTCTTCGTTACTACTTTCTTCATTAGAATGCCTTAATTCTTTCTGTCAGTCTATTGTTACTAAACGCCAACCTTTATCTACATTGAACTTTTAGGATTGAAAGGATTTACGGCTCAACACGTGTGCACCATATTTTGAGTTATCTGTGATTACTAAACTTGAACTTCAGAAAGTATTGTTCGAAGGTTCTTCTAAGGAAATACGTCATTGTGGTCTGAATGTTTGCATGGTAAAATGCATCCTATCAGTTATTCTTAATCATCACATCTTCATATGTATATCATCTTTTCTAAACTTCTTGTTTCCCAATTCATGGAAAAATCTTAATTTTACCTCTGACTACGTCAGAAGTCATTACCTGTAGATTAATTTGCCTGTAGATTATTAAGTAAGATTTAATTCTCAAATCCGACCCAAGCAGTTATCGGACTATATAGTCAACAATCGCATTGTTTGAGAAATTTTTCGGGAATTCCCCAGGTTAGTGTACTTGCATCATATTGATTGCATTCTATATTAATGATTTCTTACCTATATAGCGATTCTGAAATCATATTATGTTTGCTGATGATCTTCAAATATAAGGACATTTATATTCAAAGGAATTAACTCACGATGTTGCTTTATTACAATCGAATACCCCAACGGGTTATCACTCAATCTCGCAAAATGCAAGTAAATGATTCTTAGCAGTCAAACTCTTGAGAATAGTATTAATATTAAAATTTCTGTTGAAAGTAATCAAATACCCTAAGTTTATGATGTATGTAATTCAAGGACGATTATATATATACATATACATTACATACTACAAAGGCTAGAATTTTTTTTACGTACCACCATGTACACATTAAAGAGGAACTGGAATTGAAAATTTGGGCGTTTCTAGATTCAACTATTGTTGTGCAGTACATCAGTAATTCTCAATGGACATATCACTTTTTTCATCAGTGCTCTTTTATATACTTACCGTAATTATTTCTTATGCGTATTAATTTTACGTAGTATTATTTCTGGCTCTTTAAGCAGTCTTCATATCTTTAATTACTCTGGCTAAAATTATAGTGTTCATTATTAATTTGTCATCTGTATATATATATATATATATATGCTTAGTTTTATAGTTATATTTTTCTTCCAATGCGTTCAATAAATATCAGAAGCGGCTTTACACAATGGTGAAACAAATGTTAATCAAATCCAATCTCTCTCTCTCTCTCTCTCTCTCTCTCTCTCTCTCTCTCTGTCTCTTTAATGTCTGTCATATTTACTATATAAAATTTTTCATATGCATCTTTTTTAATATTTAGGGTACTTCTTCTCTAAATATGTTCCTTATTACAGATACAGTGACGAAAGTGAGCCAAGACACTGAGTTAAGCAGGCCTTCGATCCAAGTATAAATGGAGTGTATTCATGTATGCCCTTAATTCCTACCAATATACGAGATATACCGTCCATCCAGTAGATTTCAGTTCACCTGAATAAGACAGCTTTTCGAACTCGACTAATACCAATCTGTATATATAGTTGAAATATTAATTTATTTTATTTTTTATATCCCTTAGGCAGTTTATTTTTATTGCGTATATAAATATACATTTATATAACGAATGCCTGTAGTGACTAATTAGTATTTTATGAACTCCTGTATTACATTTTGCTTTTCATTGCCTGATAAATGCATTAACTAGCGAAGAATTTATTATTTGTATTCCTAATTTATGCTATACTATTTATGCATTACCGCGATATTGTTCTATAAAGTAAACTAGTATTATTCTATGGAATTGACTGATGTGCCAGTCAATAAAATTTCACTTCAAACTTCACTACTCATTGTATAATAATGATTATTATTTGTATAATAATGATTCGAATAAATATATGAATACATGTACCTCTACGTACCTCATTATCTCTCTCTCTCTCTCTCTCTCTCTCTCTCTCTCTCTCTCATGGTTATTAGGCAAACGTAAAAGGCTGGCTTAATACGATACAACCTGCTTCATGGATATTTCCATCGTTCTAAATAAATAAATCTTTTAAGAAGGCCTTCATTCAAATCAACCCGCGCGTTGACTTGCAAAATCCTTTAGTGGAAACAAATGGATTCATTCGAAAATAATGTTAATGTTACTTTTACCATATGATTCAGGAATACATTAATGCATAATTCACTGAATCACCATCGATTTTTATTTTTCGTTAGTGCGCAGTGCAAATGTATATAGGTCCACAAATGTCTTCAGAATCGACTTTATTTTACATTATTCGTGACTCTCGTCGTACATATTAGCATGGTAAAAATTATTGCCGGATAAGAAGTCTGTAATAAATCTCGTGACTTGCTTGTTTGCACTTAATAGAGTAATTTAGTTATATTGCAAGAAATTTATTTAAATTATACAGTCATTAGGTGTTATCCTATCAGTTTAGTAAAATATCGAATTTCTTGTGCTTCAATAGAGACATTGAATCTTTTAATTCTATTCTCTAGTTTTTGATAGATAAGTCCAGTTTTCCATTAATTTCCGCAATGTAATACGATTGGGTAATGGAAAGCTGTATCTTTACAAGTTTTCTGATTTACAACGTATCACTACGATTGTTTCAATTATCTGCGAATTTTAATTATAATTATAGAAAGATCATTTAATATATTCGAATAATTTAATTTAAAATATTATACTTGACAAGGAATTTCCAATAATTTTAAAGGCTTAAGTATCCGATTTAAATGGAAATATCAATGAAAGAGTATAGCGATTTGTAAAATAAGTAGAATTCGTTATTTCTCATTAATACAGTAAGTTATCGAGATATCGTTTTTTTTATACGGATTCTCTTTTTTATTAAAATTGAAAATCCATTTGCGAATGTCATTTTAAACGTCGGCTTATATTTATATAAGTGAATGCAAAACTAAAGCCCTTTCGCTGCAAAGGCGTCTGAGAAAACGCCTGCGCTTTTAGATATTTTGTCTTGAAAAAGCTCGACTGTAATAATAATAATAATTCTCTCCGGAAAATTTCATCCGTCTCCTCGAAGAAAAGTGCAGTCGACCTAGAAAGGAAACCACTTTGTATTATATATACATTTCGTATATGCACTCGGCGGAACTTGTTGCTTTACATAGAGGCGAGCGGAAGTAATCGAGCATGAATAAAAATGCGTATAAAGCATTAATTGTCCACTGTACTGGCATCGTTTTTCTCATATAATTTCTTTATAGTACGCTTTTGCTGCTTTATTCATATTTCAGCACTTATTTTTGATTCTTATATACTTATATATATATATATATATCTATATATATATGACAATTCATTCAATCTAGGTGTTATGTAAATAAAAGTTCTACGATTACCTTTCCACGATTCATTTATTAACCGATGCAGACTTATAACGTATTCCGAACGTATACCGAAAAACAGAGAGTGAAAGAGAGAGAGGGAGAGAGAGAGAGAGAGAGCGAGAGGGGGGAGGGTAAGGAGGGTCAAAGGCGACAAGTAATAATTACGCAAATTTAAACGAACAGCCACGAGCGAATGACAATAGCCCCCTCAGCAATCCATTACTTGTCCCAGTATATACGTACTATACATTATGCTAAAAGCGACGCGGTGCCCTAAAAACTTTTCCACCCAGCGAGGTTTACAAGGCCGCGCGCGTTTCCCTGGGATATTTGAAAATTGCTGCGGCGCGCGCCCACGCGCGATTTATATTACTTGACTCGGCACGGACAGGTAAGTAGTTTTCATTTTGCGAGAGAGACGGAGCGACAGGGGCAGAGCGAGAGCGAGAGATGTTTATTCCGGCATTTTTACGAGCGTCCGCGTCGGAGAAAGCTCGAAGGATCGTGACGTGCGACGGCTGACATAACGGGGGAACGCGAGGGAAATACGAGTTTGTTTTTTTCCCCCTCGAAGGATTTGGTCAGAATCGCGAACGATGCGACAATCACGCTTGGCCGTACAAAACGACGTTTCGCCAAATTAGCCATTCTCATTTACATAATGATTTTTCGCTACGCAGAGCGATCGTCGGATCGATCGTTCGAACGACTCGGATGCGCGTTCGAGCAGTTGGTAACTATTCGCGGCGCCCCGGCTCGCCGAGCCGTTCCTACGCGTTCGTTGGCGCCGCGAACTTCTGGATGCGCGTACGAGCCGAGCGGCCGAAATGTTCGAATTAATTTTGAAGCGTCGGAATAATTCGGGACAATCGTAAGGGCTGGGACGATTCGAGCTATTCGCGCGCGCGTTTCGAATGCCCCGAGAGCTTCGAGCATGCTCGAACGCATTAAGATTCGAGCCAATATAAGTGCCAGTTATGTATGTTAAGCGGCATATGGATGTCGCGGCTCGCAGCGAAGCCAAGCCTGGGGCGGCGTTAGTTTTTTTCTTCATTCATCAAGTTATCCTGCAATATCGAATACCATGGGCTCGTCGATCATAACCGAGTATGTGAATATCCTTTAAGTCTGAACGATGTTAAAAAAATCGTATGACGAATTGGCCAAAGAAATTTGAGAATTTCGTTAAAGCGTCGACTATTATGTAAATATGAATGATAATACTATAACCTTTATAATAGAGATACAATCCCGATAGAATTGATATTATAAATGAGCTTATACAACGTCATAGTTATATCGAAAAGGGTGAAAAGTTAAACTGATTAGCAATTATTGAAATCAATAACAGAGCTTAAAGTGTAATGGTAAAAATGTAATAAATCCTACGACTGTCTCTAACGTGCTGTCTGAGAAAAATCTGATTGCCATAACGCCGCGTAAAAAGACGGGGATACGCGAAGTTATTATTACGATAAATAATTATAATTTATCTGATAGTTTTGGAATGAATGAGAATTGCGACAATATTTTAACAAGGTCATTTTAACAATATAATACAAATTCAATTTACAATTTAAAAGAAATGTATAATATTAGTTTAAAAGTGCACAGACTAAAAATGTTTAATTATATTTGCAACGGATATCTCAATTTCAAAAATGAGATTTTCCATCAAATTTCCATTGATTACATAAGTTTTTGTAATGGCGGAGTAAAGCGATAGAAAAATAGAGAGTGATAATGACGGTAAATTTTGAGACATTTTCATGTATAAATATTTTGAGACTGGATTTCGCGCAGAATTGTGATCAATTACAAAGTGACGGCAACAAGCACTGATGGTGAAATATTATAAGGGGATGTTAGAACAATCGCTGACCGCCATAACGGCGCGTAACATGACAGAAATATTGACGCCGACTATTCTCAAAATCTGACAAACTCATCTTATATGGCGAGCTCGTTGTCATGATAACCAACCATAATTCTCCTACAATTAGAATTCACAATTCTAAATGTAAGTTGTGATATTCGGTGCGACTCGGTGACCGTTGATAAGCACTAATAGGCAAGTACGGATGATCTGATCATATTTCCTGGCCTTGTCCAAAACTGCCCCACAATGTCCATCGTTTCGAGAGGAATTTGATAACTGACAGTTGGAATTTTCATTCTTTTCATGATTATCGGGTGACTTATGCTTGATGTTTATGACAGCGAGCTCGCTAGATAAGATGAAATTGTTATATTATGAATACTCGGCGCTAATATTTCTGTCATGTTACGCGCCATTATAACGGTCAGAGTTTACTCTAAACACCCCCTTATAATATTTCACTTTCACTGCTTGTTGCCAACACCTTGCAATTGTCCAAGATTATACATGAAATTGTATTTCAAAATATTTATACATGAAAATATCTCACAATAAACCGTCACTATCACTCTTCGTTTTACTCCCGCCTTACCCCGAATACAAAAATTTGTGTAATCAGTTACAATTTGATTGAACATCTCATTCTTGAAACTGAGATATCCGCCGAAAATATAATTAAACATTTTTACTCTGTGCACTGTACTGATTATTATTAAACTGTCGTTATACTTTTGCGTTTTGTGAATTACATAGATGGAATTTGACTTATATCGTGAAAATTCCGTACATCGGGAAAAGCCGTAACACAGCGCGAGGACGCAATCCAGATCCGTAAATCGATGTAATTGCACGAGCGCCCCTGTCTTTACGTTGCATTTGGTGACATCGTCGAGATCTAACTTTTCATCAAATTTTAAATTAATTTGGAAAGTCTTAAACTACGAAGGACAAATGACATTGAAGCAGTCGTGAATAAATTGTATTTCGCCACGGTACGCATAAGTATGTCGCTTTCGCCGAGACATTGCGCGAACGCCGTGTAAAAGAAACAGAAAGAGAAAGAAAGCCAATCTAATCGGAACCCAAGCGAGACAGACCGCGTTATGTTTATTTTCCGACGCGGCTATATGTACACTTGGTGGCCATATATATATATATATATATATATATATATATATATATATATATATATATATAATCGCAGCATCCGCGGCAACCGTTCCGAGCAATCGTTTTCGTCGCCGGGTTCCCGCGTAATGGAGCCGATGAGCCGGTCGTCTATAAAGGAAGATGCGGGCGGGAGCTCGGGCGGTGATGGGGGAGCTGCGCGCAATTAAAATGGAATCGAAGCGAAGCCCTCGTCGAGCGGGGCGCACGGATGAGGCAGACGTCAAATTAAAAGTCGACGGCTGTGGATGGGGGGGGCGGAGGCATTGATTACACCGAGAGAGAGAGAGAGAGAGAGAGAGAGAGAGAGGGAGAGAGATAGGAGGCAGAAGCGCACGGACCGAGAACGAGAATCAGAGGAGGGCGGGCGAGATCCCGGGGCGTTGGACACGAATGCCCGCCGGGAGTCGCGAGGCGAAGACATCGCCGTCGGTTCTCTCGGTCGGCTCGTACGCGCGCGCCCTCGGGACGAATTGCCGTCGGCTCGCCCGAGCCCGGCCGGAGCAACGGGCACGGGGCGCTCGCTCGCTCGCGCCGAGGCGAGGAGTCGGGCCGCTCCGGCTCCGCCTCCTGCGTTGCTATCTCGGCTCGCGGAGGAGGGGCGCGGGTAAGGGGAGCGAAGGGGCGAGAGGCAACTCGGCGCGAGGATTGAGCCATGGGGTACAGAGTGGGTCGGTTTGGCGGGGAGGGGGAGTCTTGGAATGGAAATGCAATCGAAAGGTGAGAGAGAGAGAGAGAGAGAGAGAGAGAGGGAGAGCGTGTGCGGAGGGCGCGCTCGGCGGAGAGCGTTGGTTATAAATGTAGATAAAATGTAATAAGGTACAAATCTATCAGTCAGTAACTGTATGTACAGAAGCGCATAACAGTAATTTCCGGTTTTTCTTTTATACCAAGATTATACAAGAAGAAAGGAAAGCACGATTAATATAATTTGACTCCATGTACTTGTGTATGCTTCAAGAATGCTACTTCATTGTTAGCACACCTACGTTTTTTGATGAATTCTTATAGTTTCTTTCTTTAGTAATAGAACATTTAAAAGTTATATTCTAATTATTTGATGATCATTTTCAACGATCGAAAGGACACCAATTATCTAACTGTAATAATTATAAATGCCTATAGATCTAGTGTAAGTTTTTGTATTGTATTGCAAATTATTTCAACATGCATAATTTGTACACAGGCTGTAATTTCGACGTATTGCAATCGTATAAATTATTTATCGAAGTAATGATCATATAATGGAACACGATTTATATGCAAAGATAAAAAAATACATATAGAGTATTTGATATAAATAAAAAATGTAATTTGAGAGAAACATATATCTCTCGATCACTTGAATAGTTTCGCACTTTTGCACTTTTACGATGTGTTTACAACATCGACAAGTATCTCTTAGGCGGTTAAACCAAGTATGAAAAATTAACTTTATAGGAAGTATGCAAGAAAAAATATTTTTTTGAAAAGAAGTAAGTTAAATTTATAATGACTTTTATATGAACTGAAAGAAGTACTATTTGTACGTTTCGCCCTCGTTTGCCTATTGGGCTCGTCACTAGGACGACAGGTAAACAATTCCTAGACGTACGATGCTTGTTAGAATGATTGCGAAGTTATAATAGAAACGTCATTAAATTCTATATGGGAGAAGAATATTATGTTAAAGGGAAGTATTTCAAATTTTTAATTTCATGCATCTTACAAAATAACATACCGGACCTTCTTTGCTTGTCCAGCTTATTCAATAAATGATAAATGTAATTCCGCTCTTGTGTATTGGATATTTTGCTATGATTATTTATTCGTGCTTTAAATAACAATCGCGATTAAAAAATTCCCGACGCTGATAAAATAAATCTTTTCAATCCCGCTTAGAGATGAAATAAAAATCGATACATTAGTAAGTTTCCCGCTACTCCGTTAAGATTCGAGGAAAAAAATTTTATTCCACTTCTTTGAAACATATCGCTTGCAACGAAAATACTTTATGTATTTATCTTTTTTTTTTTTTTTTTAATTTTTTAGAAGGATCGCGAAACATTTATCTCGAAAGAGTATCGGGGATTCTGCTAAAGTTTTCATAAGAGCTCGTTTTAAAAACAAAAATTTTAATAGACAAAAATACATTAGTGCTCGCGTCATAAAACGCATTATAATTTTACTCCTTTTTTTATTGATTTTTCATCGATGTACAAGACGCGCCGGCAGTAGGAGACGATCTTAAAATAGAAAATTCGGTTTTTGTAATGGAGGTAATTTTTTTTTTTTTTTTGACAAGAAACAAAGCAGTTGATTTTTAATCTGAAAACATTTAATCCGATTTAGAAAGAGAAGCTGAGAAATAACTCACGATCAAATTTGAAAGTTCAGTCAAGCATACCTGTACTTGTCTCTTCAACTTTTTACGATACACCACCGAATGTGTATATATTAAGGTGAATGGTAAATTCGTGAAAAATAATTTATTTCACGAATTAGACTGTATGAATCAGACTAAAGCTGTCATATATTTTTCATAATATTTAATAATTAGAATGTAATATCACGGCTTCATGCAGGTTATTTTTAATTTTCTCAATTCAAGATATAAATCATTTACTGTACAATTAGGTCATAAAAAAGGAGAAAATTTTTGGAAAACTCAAATTCGAAAATGGAATTGCTTATCACATAATCGCATTTATGGATTAGTTCTGTCTATATAAATTTCGTAAATATTATTTACTGTTTTATAAAAATACTTTTTATTGTTAAATTAGTGATTATAGATGAAACTACAAAAATACGTATGATATCTCGGATTTGCCTCCGCATAGAGATGGATTGGGATTTAATCCAGAAAACAAATTAATATTTGATTCTTGATAATTCGAAGATATTTAATGAAATAATGAGGATATACAAAGATTAAAAAAAGGTATTTTGGTTCTTTTCACAATTTCTTGGAATGAGGATGATGAAGCCAGCCTTCTGGCTAAAATCCAGAAATTAATTTTTAAGAACTTTCATTCGCAATCGTTATCGACAACAACGAAATTAATGGACCTTTCAAAGTTCTAATTGTCGATAACACTGCGGAAATACTTCTGCTCGAGTTTCAGAACTGCGTGAGTAAAAACTTATGTGTATTTAATTCATATGTCAAGATCACACGGTGCAATTTGTATCGTAAGAAGAATAGATCAATCTTTCAAGGAGATGGTCTGCAGGTTGCATAGGCTAATATGCGCCTCGGAAAGGTATTGGCAAGGAATCAATACCGTAGCAAATGAAGATGCTCATAAAGCCTTCTATACTTACAGAAGTCTTAAAGAGTGATATCGTCAAATAGGCACGACTTATACAAGTCTCAAAGCACGATATCAGCAAGTACGCACGACTTATGCAAGTCTTGAAGCGTGCTATCGGCATGTGTAAAAAACTGACGAATCATCTGAATCATCTATAATAAATTCTCGGAAGAATAGTCGTACAAACATAAGAACTGTGAAAGAACACAGGCTGATGGATTCTCGAGAGAATCATGCGACGTATCTTCTCTGATAAATCGTGTCTAAGTACGAATGTATGGGTTCGTTATAGAACTCGTTGAATTAACACGATTACGGGTAGAGTTAAAAGGCAACATAGACATGTTTACCTTGTATCCAGTGGTACTGATATTTATTGAAGAATTTCGAAAGCACGTTTATTTCTTTCACATCCTTAAACCTAGTTTGGAGTGAAATGAAGAAATGGATTATTCAGACACAAAAGTATCCAGCAATTTGAAATTACAAATAAAATGGTAGTAACACATTTTATAACTTTGCATCCTCTTGGGAGTTGATCAGAGCACGGTCCTGTTCTTAAAGGACACCTGAGGTCCAAAAGATACGCATACGTTGGACATTTTGATTCGCGAGCGAGGTGTTTAGCCAGTGACTTTATCGGGCGTTACATTTTATCTAGAGAGCGATAGTTTTCATTATTGATAAAATAGATGAAAGATATACATGGATACGAGCTAAATACATATGTTTTAACCTATCATGTAGCCAACGTTACTCCACAATATCGACACTATATCCTGTGTAAAATCCTTTGCAATCTTATTATTAGATTTTAAAATTTTTCTTGCCATACTATCGAACGCTGTTTCTTTACCGTGCCAGTTTAGATTATAGATTTAGACGAACCAATTTAATTATCAAACAATCTTATATTACAACGAGTTCATAAGTCAATATATGCAGTTGCATTGCAAACCAAATCATTTAAAATATTTCACGATTACAGAAGATTGATGAATACGTCGCGCCGTTACGCGAAGTAATACCCGCTGTGACAGCTTGTAAATATATTGCTCAACCTACATTTTCTCGAAATTCTCGCAAAAATTGCCCCAAGCTGTCCGCTGATGTTTTTCGGAAGAAAAAAAAAAGAAAAACAGTCACGGATTCCGTGCGCGTCCGTCTAAATTGGCTCTGTTCTACTTAAAAAAGTAAACCCCCGCTGCGCGCGGGAAAGGATATTATACTCCGAGTGCGACGTACGAATATATCGGAACGATGCGAAAGTACATATATATATACGAGTTGCGTATTATCGTGAATTGGTACCAAACGAGCGATTCTGCAATTTCTATCCATTTAAGAAAGGAATATATATATATATATATATATATATATATATATATATAATATATACAGTAAATAGTTATATACTGACAAATTTATACCAATTTTATGGCGAGATATCTCAGTTTTACGAGTATACTGTCTGGACTCTCTCTCTCTCTCTCGAAAATTTATTATATTGACGCCCGACTTTGCGAACAAACTAAGCACAGTCTTTGTTATTAAATTTTCGACGTAAAATCAGAGGCAGCGAGAAAATGGGGCGAAAAGTTTATGTTCATTTACATATATATATATATATATATATATATATATATATATATATATATATATATATATACGTAGGAGATTTAAAATCACAAAACGAACGTTTGCGAGAATACGTTGCCGATCTCCGCCCGTCGAATACCGTGAAGAATTCGAGTAAGAAAAAAGAAACAAGGTCAAATAGCCAATAAGTGTCGAGCTTTAGCAAAGCCGTTCGCTTTTATCCTCATTTTGAGGGCGATCAAGTCCCCAAAGCTCGTCTTTTCTTCGACGTCCCGACCTTGCTTCTATATATATATATATATATATATAAAGACATACACGTGCGCTCTTTTCCTCCTTATATGTATTTGTTTCTTGTTTCCTTCCTTTCTTTTTCTTCTTTATATACCGTCGGAGGACTTCGACGGCGAGAGCTTCCGAGGTTAGACGCTCGTATAATGTACACGTTTTCAGCATAACAACAATTTCTCTTTCTATATATAGAGGGATATTTTTACTTTTAGAATTCTATATATTATTTTATACTTTGTGCAATGTTTTATCGTGTACGTTCATATGCATGCAATGAATTTAATTTTCTTCAGGATAACGTTTCGTTTTATCAGCCATGATTTTATCGATAATTTTATGAATAATTAAGACAATAATTTAATCTTGTAATTTATTTGCTGGGTTAAGCGAGTTTATTTAATAAATTCTCAATGCCGTTCCTTAAATAATACGTAATTCTAGACTTTCCAATTAATTTCGATTCGCGTGCGCTTTTTCATCGTGCATGAATCGATTAAGTAGAAGAAAAAACATAAAGTAAAAGAAAGCTCTTTTGCAAAATCATTATTTTTCCAAGTAATGGTTTTTTTTTCAGATTTTAGAATTGTAACGATGCCGTGTAAGTTGCAATTGAAAGGAAAAATCATTTTAATTTCTTACGTAGCTTTAAAACGAATTCTCTACTTATTGACTGTATTTACGAATATGTAATTGCAAGTAATCCATTTGCCATTTGACGTGTTTCAACTTGATCGTTTGTTTTTTGGCCGCGCGGTATTTTCACGTTGTCGAACGTCGCTCTATTGGTTGCTTCCGAGCAGTGTCGCTAAACAGCGACTAATGTCTACGCCGTGTTTGTAAACAATGTAAGCGTGAAATTTTTACAGCGTCAGTGCCGTTTTGGCCGGTACAATTTGATGATTTTGATAGCGCTATACGCTCTTAAATCAATAAATTGAAATAAATTGATGGGGACGAATAGATAGACGGATAATTTCATTACGACGACGAACACCCGGTCCTGCATAGTTAATTCGATAAATAATATTTATTACTAAAAAGAATAATCAGATTTTCCTATCCACATATATCGTATAATTACGCACTAGATAACATAGAGAAAGAGGAAAACTAAAGAAAGTATCCATTAGAATTAAATAGGAATAAAATTGATAAAACAGAAACGTATGTAAGAAAGATAATAATAGTCATGCTTACTAATTTTGTTAGACATAGGAATATGCATGAAATACATTAAATGTTTATGCTCGTGTAACACGTACGTATACCTTTTTAGAAAAGTAAGAAAGGAGAGAGAGGGAGGGGGGAAGTGAGACATATAAAAAATAATACGACTACTGATATATTTCAATATGCTTAGAATTCTGACAATACGATATTTTTGAAAACTGCACCTCTGAACAGATTTCAAAAGCATGTTTTCTCATCTTGGCTACCGATACACGAAACGTGTATACTTAATCATAACAATACAGTATGAAATACATACATATATATATATATATATACACAAACACATATATATATATATATATATATATATATGTTTGTGTAGATTAAATGTGCTTCTTGAAAAGCAATTTACTAAAATTTTGAATAGCCAGGTTTAACGAAAAGGAATCGACGAAGCTAATAAAAAGTTTATGACAGCGCATAAACTATGCAGCGTGTGTCTTCCGAAGAAATTGGAAATAGACGCTGTCTAACAAATTTGCGCATAGTGATATATATATATATATATATATATATATATATATATATATCATACAAACGGGGATCTGCAAGATTATATAACTTCCTTATTGCTGATGGTTCAAATTGAAGGCTGCGCGCGAATTTGCTAGACAGCGTCTATTTCCGATCTCTCTCTCTCTCTCTCTCTCTCTCTCTCTATATATATATATATATATATATATATATATATATATATATATATATATAAATGTATATAACCATCAGACAACAGAAAAAAGTTCCATTTATACCACTACAACTAAAAATCACGTGACCTACATACACGCCTCGATCAGGAGTGACATATACAGCCACATATATCTGTATATACGCATACCTACATAAGGGCCGACAATGAACGTTGCGCGCTTCCTGACTAATTCGACCCTCGAGCCTCTCTCCTCCTCGAGCGTATGCCACATATATTCTCAATCCCTGCGTACCTGCCGCCGTCTCTCTCTCTCTCTCTCTCTCTCTCTCTCTCTCTCTCTCTTTCTCTCCTCTCTTGTATATCCGTGGGTGCGAGCACGAGATGGCCCGCCACCGCGGGAGCGCTGGGTTATCGGGGAATTGTTCACCTGCACGCACGCCTACTTACACCTACATACATACATATATATACATACATATATGTACATATATATATATATATATATATATATATATATATATATATATAGATTTCGCGAATTTCTTTTCTGTGCAAACTATGACTATATATATACACACACACACACACATATATATATATATATATATATATATATATATATATATATATATATAGAAAAGATAATCGGAGTTCAAGTTTAGGTAGCGAAAAAGTGGTAAGGAGGTGGGAGACTCTAAGATCAATATATGGATAAAACGCGATCAAGTATGTGTACGTTAGGGTGGTGGATATAACAAAGCAATGTGAGAGAGAATGAGAGCGAGATAGCTTAATAAGGATGGCTTACGGAAAAGGAAAGGAAGAAAAATATCGAAAAGGAAAAAAAGTAAAGCTTCAGCTTTTCTCAGCTCGTATATCGTGCACGATATATGTATATATATATATATATATATATATATATATATATATATATATATATATATGTAAAGAACGCTTTATTTCAGCAGTCTTTGTTTGAGAATACACGCGAGAGCGAAGAAACTCTGGTTTATAGCTGATTTTTCCAATTGTAAATTAATTAAAGATTTTTTTTTTCATCTTTAAACTGATCTGTATTGCAAAATTTATTTTTACAACGGCATTATTAAATTCTCGAGCGCCGTATATTAAAGCTCATTATCGCGCATTAAGCTTATTCTTTTTTCCATTCGGTAATTAGAAGGCTAATTTAAGATTTAGCAGAGCACGCCTTTTATATTATAGGTGCTTCTATATTTAGTAAGTGAGCGCTTATTAAAAATGAAACTCTCTGAGGAGCTCGTCTCGTTTTGTAAACTGTATACGTACGTGTGCGTTAAATTAAATTACAAACCGCTTTTACAGAGATTTTAGAGACATTAATTTCTGAAGTTATAATATATAATCTTTAAATAATTAAGATTGTTGAAATTTGAGTCATATTCAATGACTCGTACTTGCAGTCATTTATTTATATTTGTATCGAGCATAACGTTTTTGAGAACTTTCCACGTTTAAAAAATTACCTCCTGCTCCTCCAGTATCTCGCAAGTAATGAAGAACATTTTTAAAAGCGAAGTTTCTGATGGTTATATCCCGTTCTAATACCGTTCGGTATACGTATATGAAGCCTCGGTGTAAAGTAATTCGACACAGGAGCTAAATGAAACGGGAAAATCAATGAGGCATTGTCAACTGAAGAAGTGGGAGGTAGATGTACAGTATACTGATCGACGTTAAATGTAATAAATGTAACGAGTTTTGAAAGGCAGTAAATTGTTTTATACGCCGATGTGAAGTAACGGGCGCGCGGACAATGCGATTCATTGGCCGTCGGCTGGAGTACGAGTAACGAGCTGTACTTACTCGCCTTTGAAACTAAAATTCTTCACAATTATACGTTATCCCGAGCATCGAGACGAGATATACAGTTAAACTTTTACGTCTCTTGCCGCTAAAACGGCAAGTCAAGACGGGAGTCGAGGTAATTTTTTTTTTTTTTTTCTTTTGCAGTTCTTTGTTCAGTTTGGATGGCGAAGGGCGAATTACACGCGTACCGTGAAATTTCTTTGAATTTCACGCTGAATGATCCATGTAAAAGTAATATATTTGCGTGTTAACTTTTTATCCCTAAACAAAAATAAATAAATAAATAAAAATAATAATTGCGTACTGGAATTGGCAGCGATATACAGTATAATCCAGAGCTGGGACGGTAATTTCGGGTGAATAGTATATATATATATAATATAAAATATAAAAGCACAATCTGCTCAATTTTGTGCCATAATATTTCCAGATTTTTCTCAAAAAGTTTTCCAAACTCTGGTAAACCTGTCAAGTTGGGACGTTGAGCAAGGGTCTGGTAAAGTTTGTCAATGTCCGGCGCCATTTAGCTCTCGTTATTTAACCAAGTTTTGGGAAAATTTTGGTAAAAGTTTTCGGGAAAAAGGACATTTTGTTCTGCAAGTTTTGCTGGACTTCGCTGTTTTTTTTTTTATCGAAATTAACCGACACCTTGGCCAAATTTTGAACTCGTTAAATAATTCCAGATTTTGGATCATTATTCTAATTCGAGAAGGGCTTCTATCAAAATTTTTCCGTAAATATTAAGACACTCGACGAGTATACCTAACGAATGGTAAAAGTTTGGTCTTTGTATTGGTGTATACATGTGTGCATATACAGCAGCAATACTCCAATTAAACTTTACGAAAGTATTAAAAAATGTAGCTTATTAAGCTCTATAAAGCTATATATATATAAAGACTGGGCCGTGTAAATATTTCAAGTTTACGACGACTACTGCAGCTCGGAGGGCGGCTTTGACAACCGACGAGCTGTCTTTATTCCTTTGTTTTTAAATAAAAAAACGAGGACGCTCCAAGCTGAAAGTGCATATCGTGCGTAGTTTGTTTGCTTTTGCCGTTATTAAATTGAAACTGGAAAATTTCATTTTTCCTTTCGGGGCGTATACAGCGCTACTCTACGCTCCTTTGTTTTTCTTCAACTTGTTTCTGGTTTTTTTTTTTGTTTCGTCTTGTTTTTTTTTTTTATATTTGTTCACAGCGATAAAACTAAAAACATTCAAAGGGTCGTTAAAAAAAGGCGAAAAAAAGAGTAGAAAACAGGGGTACTCGCTCACTTGTAATGGCTCATTTTCAACGGTCCTTATCTCGGTTTCATGGCTCGTTATACTTGCATATTTTAAAACTTTGTCGTTATTTCATCGCTGAGAGTAATTATTTTTAAATAACACATATAAAATACAGTTTTAGTATCCTATATGACTTATATTATGCCGCGAGCATTATTTTGAATATATGCCGTACAAATGCTTTTCACTTATTCTTTATCTTTTTTTCGCTCTCTCTTTCTCTATCTCTCTCTTTTCATATATATACATTTTTATATATAATAACCATTCAATTTAATGCAAATAGTATCCAATTAACGAGGCTTTTCCATTGCATTAAAGAATATTCGCAATGAATTTATTGAACAATCGCATTGCGTACATCTGAAATATACATATATAAAATATGAAATTTTATTATTCTCAAAATGAGAGAGAGAGAGGGGGGGGCGTTATGATATTGTACGCCAGGTAATACGGGAAAACGGAAAATTCTCGACAGACAACTTTCGCAATTGAATTTATAAAGTGCTACCCTGCGTCAAACGAGTTTTTTAGCGATTAAATTGCAAAATAGATACATATGGACATACACACACACACACACACACACTCACACACACAAGCGTGCGCGCGCACATTCTTTTACATAACGATATAAATCGAAGAGGTGAACTTTCATCGGATGCTCGATTTAAAAGAAAAAAAAATAATAAAATGGAAATTGCGCACAACGAATTCAGCCTCGCGAAACAATAAAATAGGCGGGTTTGTCGAATGTCGAAGGAACAAAAAAAAAATTTTTATTTTTCCTATCGTTGGAAAATCGCGACGGCACAGTGGCTTATACGATCGCTGTGCGCGAAAGCACGTATAGGGAGAGGCGTAGACGAAGAGCGAGAAGGAGGGAGGGGGAATGAAATCACTCGAAAAAAGGATGAAACGGACGCGAAGGAGAGAAGTTTATGGGAGGGGAGGAGGAGAGGGAAGAGGGATAGACAGCCGTGGGGGAATACGAATTCCAGGGTGTAGGGAGGGGAGGAGCAGGCGGATGGAAAGTCCGGTATTTCCCGACTTAAAATTCGGTCGGCGCGGCTACGACCTTCGCGGCTTTTCGCTGCTCTTATGCGATATCGTTCCTATTTCTCTCGCTCTCTCCATCCCCGTCTCTCTGCCTTGGAACTTTGCTTGCGTAGCTGGGACTCTACAGTAGGCTTTGCCTGCGTTCCGCCCTCTTGTATCGTATCGCCTATATCTGCAATTGCCTTTGGAACAGAAAAGTGTCGTCCGTCCGTTTCGTATACCATCGTTATCTCCGCTTATTGGGATCAAATTTTTCTCGCCTTTCAGTTCTCTGCTTCGAGCTTTGCCTCTATGTCTCGTGTCTTTCTTTCTCTACTCTCTCTCTCTCTCTCTCTCTCTTGTCTCTCTTTCTCTCCCTCTCTTCCCACACATATACACACTGTAGAACGGCGAGCAAGAAGATCCCAGTGGAAGAGGACAGAGCACTTCTCGCTCGCTCTGCTCATTCAATCTGTTCAATGGGAAACTTTGGCGTAATTTTTTTCTTCAAATCACGTGACAATTTCTCAATAATCGCTCGTCTCTCGAAGAGGCCCCTAATCTAATCCTATTCTAAGGAATATTATCACGCAGTGCACATGCTTAATCGTAAGTATATAAATTAGTTATGCGCGGGATAATTCATTACGATCAACGTGTTCAATGAAAATTCGGCTATTTTTAAAAATTTAACCATTTTCTGATTTTGACCTACACGCCTATTTCGATGTGTTGACGTATTAGCAAGACCGACATTCGTTTTAAGATGCGGATAAAAGATCTCTAATTTTTAGATCAAATTAGAGATTAAATTAGTGTGCTAATTTCGATTCTCGAAATTTGAAGAAACTTGGATATCAGATATTGTAATTCTCCCGATATTTTGTATGAATTATTAACAATTTCGGAAACGTGATTTTTCGACTCTTGTAATCTAAATTATCGTGCAGCACTAGGGGCGTACGTATTAATTACTTACCCCCTGAGACTTGCCGGCCTTGCTTGACTCTCGCGAGGATAATATAATGAATTTCCACATCAGTATAAAATAAACAATTATTTTTGCTTGCATACTCTGAATAAAATAAGAGATATATATAATTACGGTATGTCTATGGTTAACGTACTTATATATCTATACACAATAAATCACAAATTATACCGCCTATATATAGAACTATACACTAGTGATTTACTCTGAAATTAGTCAGACACGAGTGATGCAGGGGCGATGCTCGGTATTATCCGAATTCAACGAAATAAATTGCGTTCGATGGAAGAAGAAAAAAAGCTCCTGAACCATCGCGTGCCAATTGACTCGTCGACGCGTCGGTTTTGCGGATTTTACGATCCCACGATATCCAACAATGTCATCGGCATTAAAGGGAAGAGGGAAGAAATTGAGGTTGTGTCACGGGAATTTTACGAACTTTCGCGAGCAGTACGCGATATCCCTTATCTCGACGCCACCCACTGTACGCGTAGGAAAATTTATTTACGATTGAGGAAAGTATAATATAGTGCATGATTATGCATTATCGATGGTGCGGAGAGCGTCAGTGTGTGCGTACGCAGATTATATAGCGTCCTATAATTATGTAGCCGGTGGCATTATTGGGTAAACCGGTGTTTATAATTAAATTATTTAACTGCACGATTAATAATAATGTATATACACGTCGTTGTTTCGATTGCGGCGACATCGTATTATATATATATATATATATATATATATATATATATATATATATATATATATAAACACGCGCACGACCTCTAGTCATAATTTATTTGTCTATACAAAATCGGCCTTTATACACGCGCACGCGCTCACGCACGCGCGCACAAAGACACCGTCAGAAATAAGCCAGGCTGAAAATTGAGGCAGTAAATTCTCCCATATATACCACGAGGCGGAATTTACGCCGCGCGGCTACCTTGCTGGGGCGTCTTTTTCCTTAAAGGTTCCGCTCGACGGCGGTCGGGTCGCGCGCTCGCGCTGATCGCTCTATAAACCGTAAAAAGCACGCGCTGTACGGAGCACAAATTGATCAAAGTTGCGAATGAAAAATGAAAAAAAAAAAAACAAAAAAAAAAAAAAACAAAAAGTGAGAGGGTAAAGGGTCGTTCTATCGAATTCGCGAGGCCACTGCGCGAGCGAAAATTCGAATGCCCGACGTTATATGCGTACGAGTGAGTTTTTCACGCGTTTCGAGGATGGGGTTTTGCGGACGGAACTGAAGGATTGGGGGGGGCGGGCGGAGCCGCAGAAATTATACGATCGAAATTGAATTTACGAGCGAGAGTCAAAATCGAGGATTAATCGAATAAATTAATCGTCCGATAGAAACTGCGCGAGAACGCCGACGGAAATTTATCTCCCCATCGAGAACCGATGATTTGCTTGCATATAATCGATGACAAACCTCGGCCATTCGTAAATTTTAATGAAATTGCCTATAAGCTTACTTTACGTCGATCTCGTTCGATCTTCGTCGCGACGACCTCGACCGTTGGATTCTGAACTTTTCAGCTGGCTTCTGAGAGAATACAAAGGCTCTCGGTTACTGTACAGGAGGAACTGCTGCGCGTGACAACCAATGACGTACAGTTGTACAAGTTTTTTCACACTGTGGAAGAATGCAGAAAAGCTTGGGAATTGAGTAACTCGCTCTCCTTGCTCGTTGCACGGTCTGTGAAGACGCGTTTTACTGAATTTGAATTTTCGTCAAAAATGATATATCATTTATACAGTTTTTCTGCAGTTTCTGTATATTTTGTACATTCTGTACTTTATGCGAACGCATAGAGTAACAATTAGATTTGAGATGTTGTAGTGATTGTTCGAATAGTACAATGTAAAAGATCACGATGGAAATTCTTTGTGATGAGTTGCAAACAACAAAGTTACCAGAACACCGTCGTTAAATAATGCAAATGTCAATATGATAAAAAGCAATCCAAATGATTTTGTGATTTTTCATATTACTCATCGTCAATGAAATTCTCTCTGGATGATATCGCCGTATGATAAAAAAAAAATTAATCACTCCATTGATATTTACAACGGAATATCCCGTAACGAAATTCCCGAAAAAAAACTAGGATACGATATCCTCGTATAATTTTCGCATCGTGCTAATGAAGACGCGATGAAGCATGTTCGCTGCGCGCGTCCTTCAATTACCCGTGATTTTTTTTCATTATTTCGCGGCAAGATTTTTCGGCGTTCTGATTTCCGTGCTTTATGAATGATTTCAATAAGATCGGTACGTAGAGAAGGTAGAAGATTTTCTTGTCGGTCGAATCTGCTTGTCCCGTATTTATCTCGTATAACGAGCATCCGAACTTTGCGTCCGCACCGGCCGAAAAGTATCAGAGTCTCAATAGCGCATTGATTGAAAATCGCTTCGCAATATCTCTCATACGTGTACGAGTATGCGTGTGTATGTGCATGTATGCACACACACACACACACACACACACACACACGCATCTATAGATAGGTGGTTTTAATTAAACTGTTGCGACTTCGCAATTAATCCAGTCCGAAATTGAAATTCACTCTGCCGTGTCAGAAAAGAAGAAAGGAGGGGAAAAAACCGGGAAGCCTGCCCGGCGTCGTCGACGACGACGACGACGACGAGACGTCTACGGCAGCGGCAGCGGCAGCGCCGCTCCGACTTTTCGTCGAGCAGACGAGGCGAAGAAAAAGAAGAAGAGAATTGCCTCGTCGCTGGTGCTGAGCCGGGGGAGGGGCCAGGGTCGGATGGCGGGAGAGGAGGCGAGAGGAGGTCGACAATTAGCCGAGAGCGTAATTAGTTTTGCCAATTTTCCTTTTCCTTTACTGGGCGAGCCTCGAGGGTCGCGCGCTACCGTTGCCGCCACTCCTGCTCTACGAATTTAAGCAATCGTCAGTTCTACATATATATATATATATATATATATATATATATATATATATATATATATATAATCATCCGCTCTTTAACACGACGAAACGCACTTCCTCGTCTCTCAGTATCTCTCTCTCTCCCTCTCTCTCTCTCTCTCTCTCTCTCTCTCTCTCTCTCTCTCTCTCTCTCACTTTCTCGCTCTCACTGACTCTCTCAGGGCACGCTTGACCCACTACCAAGAGGGCCGTCGGCACAGTTCATAAAAAATAGCGCGTGCAACCGTTGGCAATTAGAATTAGAAGATTATAATTTGCGCGGGGCGCGTCGGCCACCGAAACGCGTTCGTCTCGCACGGGCTTGGGATGGGCGCGACCGTTTTTTTTCTTTTTGTCGCCGAAATTTGCGTGCATAAAGAGCGAGTATTTAAACTCGACCTACATCCCCAGGGCGAGCGATGCAAAAATATCGAGCTTCTGGCTTAGACGAGGGTGACGGGAGAGACGTTTTGCGTTCGTTTTCGCCGCGACGCGGGGCTCGAAACTCTTTTCTTCTCTCTCTCTCTCTCTCTCTCTCTCTCTCTCTCTCTTTTAAGTTTTCGAGTTTTCCGAGTCGTCGGTCGTGCAGCGGTGACGCGTTGGCGCGCTGCTATCAGCTTCATTCTCCGACGCAAAATGGCCGCTTGGAAGGGTGGATATTTTTTAATAGGATGCAGCGCGATTCTCGTTGTTACCGGAGTTCGGAGGGGGAGGGGCAGGAAGGAAAAGGGATAAATTGGATTTTTATTTCGCTCCGAGCCTGATGGACTTATAGCGGTAGAGATAAAGAAGAAACGCGCGCGGCTTTATTACTTGACGTCATATATATATATATATATATATATATATATATATATATATATATATATATAGGTATTAAAGTTTTTTGCTCATAATATGCCAATTTATCTCGTTTTATTTAGCCATAAATTAATTGAAGATTTTCACCGATATTGCCACGGTGAGTTTAATTAATATGCTAATTAAGGAAGGATTTTAAATTACGCCTCACAATCCCCTTTTTCGTATATGTTCGTATGCGTTAAAAGCATATGCGCCCTTTTTAAGGATTATACAGATACACTCACACACACACACACACCACACACACACACACACACACACACACACACACACACCAAACACATATACGCTGGCGCCCCAAATTGAATTCTCGACAGGCGAAATTGAAAAATCCAAAAAATCTCGAGTACAAATATAGTGAGAATGCGCGCTTGCGGATGCACACACAGCTCACCTACAAGCCCCACACAAACATTCACATACATAGAAGGTCCTCTAAGGGAGAGCCGCACATACAACCAATGCCAAATTAGGGCGAGGTGCGCAGGGGCGCAGAAACACGGCTAGTTAACGAAAAACGTCAAATTTCGTGAAAATTTTACGGGACAGGACGCGGAGCGCGCGAACGGGGCCGAATATTATTTGCATTTCATTTGAATATAATGGAGACGCAGCGCTCGCGCCCCGACGGTCTAAAGAAGAAATCACGTAATAAGGGGTTGGAGAGGGTTTTTTTTTCTTTTTTCTTTTTTCTTTTTTTTTTTTTTAAGAAACCCGCGAATACAGGGACGGGAAATTTTATAATCGTTAAAATGATTTATATTACAGTTTGCGAGCTGTTATTAGATTCCGCCGATGTGCTTTAATTTTTCCCCGTAATGACGGAGACGTCGTTGTTGAGTATATGCGCCGGAGGGGAAGCCGTGCCGAAAATTACAGGATGCAAGTGGGTACCGTCTATGATTATCGAGAACTTTGTTATCAGATTGAGAGTGTAAAAAAGCAAAAATGATACGTGAATAATATGAACAATGAAAACTGGATGATCTGTATACACACGTGCATGCGCGCACTGACATATATATATATATATATATATATATATATATATATATATATATATTAAGCATTCTAAATGCCAGTATAGAATATTTGCTGTACATATTAATGATGTATTAAGGGCTCTTTCATCGATTCCTTTATTGTGCTTTCCATTGATCCATACAAGACCTTACAAGCGCTGATTTGCAAACTCCTTCACGGATCCCAATTAAAATTCGATGCACATATATACAAAACTAGTTAATGAAATCACGTCGAGACGTTTCAAAATTAATAGGTTGCGCTGGAAATCCGATATTTTACCTGTATAGGGAATAATCAGAGATGTAGCGGATTAGTCTCGTATAAAATACAATGTGACGCAGGAGGAGGTGGCGCTACTTGGCTTGAATTAATTCAACGTAATTTTTTACCAATTTACGGGCAATTAATCATCCTGAACCCTCGAATTTTTAGCCTCTTTTACGCACCGCTCGTTGACGTACGCGCGAAACAAAAGTAAAAAGTCGATCTATTAGGAGGCAACTTGAGTTTCCGAACTTAGATTAGATAGCGATATAAATAGTATGAAAAGTCAGATGTGTCGGATCTAGTACTTATATTTTAGTTTTGGTATTTATCAATAAAATTCGGTTAACAGGCAACATCATTTGTGTAAACATTAGAATTTTTTGATCAGTGAAAAATGAATCGTTCTTTCGATTTGTCCTTTTGCACCATTTTGATTTGAAAATAAGTGTAGCAGAAACTTATCAATTGCTTCAAGAATTTTATAGCGAATAAGTTACATCGCTTACATGTAAATATTGGTTTCATGGGTTTACAAGTAAAGATGTTGATGTTACTGACAAAGAACGGTCTGGACAACCAAAAAAATTTGTAGATAGTGAATTGCAAGCATTATTGGACGAAAACTCAGCTCAAACGCAGAAAGAACTGGCTAATAAGTTAGGACTCAGTGACAGGGCAGTTGGAAAACTTTTACATGCTATGAGA